>PVIH01012936.1:0-60967 GCA_004025045.1 Sigmodon hispidus | reverse complement strand
ATCATTTATAAAAAACTATAAAACACTAAAAAAAACCATTACCACTAAGTTACAAAATTATAAGACTCACTTAAAAGTTTTTAAAAAAAATCTTAAAACAACACCTACTCAAAATAGCCCAAAGCCCCCTCTTAAATAATACTACTACAAAAAAATTCTTCACCTAAAATAATTACCATAAAAAAACTACCCCCCATCCCTCCAACTCTATTCCCAATTATAACAAAAGCCAAAAAACCACAACCACATAAAAAAACTTCTAACAATATAAAATACAATTATAAACCTATACCCATAAAAAATTAAAACAAATAAAAAAAGCCATAATAAACTATAATATACACTCATCTTTTATAAAACAATCCTTAAACTCATAGTCAACACAAAATCAAATAATTCCTAATAACTAAAAAAATTTAACAAACACAATATTAAACAATCACCAAAACTTCCAATAAAAAAATTAGTTTTTAAAAAAAGGCTAAAGCCTTAAAATCTCAAAATCAAACTAAAATTTTCACCAAATAAACCCCGTTTAAAACATCTCTCAAGACGAGTTTTTACCACAATAGTTCTAAGTTTCCAAGTGGGTGCCAGGAGCACCACGCCATCCCTTCAGCTTCTCTGGCCTTCTCTATGGAGAATCCACACTATAATTATAGTCGTAGATGCTGACACACCACAGGAAACAAACAAGGGACACTCAGGCCTTCATCCTTGGCTCTTCCTCATCAGCTTTGGGACTCTTTTCTCAGGCCCTTGAGCACTACATGGCCTCTGATTACTTCCCAATTCACATGCAATGGCCAAATGGCCACGGGAGAAAGGGGAAACCCTGTATTTCCAGGAGGCAAAGGAACCACCTAGGGATGCCTGGGAGAGGTGAGAAGAGCTGCCCAGACAGGACCTTTGTTGACTACAGAGCCAAGCATTGACAGCCCTAATGACAGGGGACAGGGGGCTGGAGAGATGGCTCAGCGGTTAAGACAGGGGACAGGAGGGAGGGGGGTCAATGGGCAGCTGAAACCCCCTCTCTGTTTCCTCCCAGAATCCTCCATTGGACCTGTATTGCCTACTGAAGCTTTCATGGGTATGTGCCAGGGAGTGTGGTCCAGGCATCAGCAGGCAGACTCAGCTGACACTGAGCTGAGGGAGAAATGAAGGCACTGGGGCACTGTGCTTATCCTCACAGTTCAGGGTAGCCATGGAAACACCACAAAAAAATGCAAGGCAGAGAGACTGGAATAGGCCATGAGACACCAAAGCCCAACATCTGTATGGGTGGGGCCGGTGGAGAGAGGCCAAATGAAAGGAACATCCTGTCCCCTAACTGCAGGTGAGCTGAGATACACAGCTGCCACTTACAGATGTAGAGAGTCGAGACGCCAGCGTCATCTCCAGATTTCCCTTCAGACCCACCAGGGGCGGCACCAACGTCAGCAGATCTTTAACCTCCTGAAACACTGACCAGTGCTGGAAGAGAAAGAATAAGGAGATGAGGCCAACTTCCGGTACAGTTTTGCAGATGTCCACAGAAAACCTAAGTCAACGACCTTACAGCCTTGTGAATCAACCTGTGAGACTTAAATGCTTTTACCTTATTTTTGTTTTTTGAGACAGGGTCTGTCTACAGAGCCCTTGGTATGCTAGAACTCATTATGTAGCCTAGGCTAGCTTTGAACTCACAGAGATGTCCCTGCCTGTCTCCTGAGTGCTGGATTAAAGGCCCAGCCTAAATGGTTTTAAATGTGACACAAGACATTTTAAATAACCATTAATCAAAGCAGCAGCAATGGCCTCCAGCAAGCTCCCTCCTGCCTCCCATCCTCGGAGGTCAGGAAAACGGCAAGCCTATAGAGCAGGGGTTAGAGGTCCAGCCTGGTGAAGCCTGAAAACGTGCTATCTACCTTGATGTGGGAATTTTGCATGCAACAACAGTTTTGTAGAAATTGGAATTTTTTACCACCTCGGAGTTATTTCTCATAATTTGGGAGCCCCGGACATACTGCAAAACTAGCTGGTGACCTCTTTGTCAGGGTTCTTGCTCAGTACCCTGCTGGGCCCTGGGCTTTCCAAAACACAAGAGTTCATTTGATGAAGACCCTGCATCTCCTTCAAACATAAACAAGATAAAAAGTGAAAAGGTGGGGGCTGGAGAGATGGCTCAGTGGTTAAGAGCACCGTCTGCTCTTCCAGAGGACCCGGGTTCGATTCCCAGCACCCACATGGCAGCTAACAACTGTCTGTAGTTCCAGTTCCACGAAAACACCAAGGCAAATAAATAAATAAAATAAAGTTTAAAAAAAAAAAAAGTGAAAAGGCAGAACAGAAATGTTTCAAGAAAGCTGGGAAGGAGAGGAGGTATCTGTGGCGGTGGAAATCACCTCCCCCACCAAATCCCCACAGATCTGACTCAAGTATAAGCACCGTGGAATAAGATCTCAAGATTGTAGGGTTCTAAGTTCAAGGCCTAAAGATAAATTCCTCCTTTTGTGCAGGGGACAGGAAGTCTGGGTTCTCACTTCCGCCAGGTAAGAGCAGTTAAAGATGCACTAACAAGTCGCCTCTGGGGGAGCCCAGTCGCCCTCATGCAGCAGTACTCCAGGGGTGTGGAGGAAAAGAGTCAGAGGTTCTACACGGGAGTTTTCTTCCTGTGATTATTGACTGTGTGGGAGCAAATGTCTCAACGTGCATAGCTTTTTAGTATCAAGTCTGAACATTTTACCGTGTTCATAATTTTTAATCCCTCTAGAAAATGTTTATGCATCTGATCAAATTTACTTATTTGTTTGGATCTTTCATAATAATGACATTAGCCCTTTAAGAAACACAAGGTTTTTCCTGCTTCCAGAGGAAGGACTATATTGGAGGCAGAGGCCCACTTGCAGGGGCCTCCTTATCAGTCCAGATATTTGCCTCCTCCTCTGCAGCAGCAGGGGCCTCAGGCCTGTGCACAGCCTCCTATCAGCCCAGCACACCCCTTGGGCACACACCACCACATACACACTCTGACCCCTGGCCAGAGTTGTCTGTCACACCCTGTCCTTTCCATGCTCCCTGCTCCAGCCCTCAGCCACCCTGCTCTGCCTCCCCCACAGCCTGGTGCCCTGTCTCCCTGATACACACCTACTAAGCCCAAGTCAGAACAGACCACCCTCTTCCTTAAGCTCCCCGGTCTCAGAGTCAGGAACCATCCTGATCACTGCTCAGTGCAGGTTGGAGCCTCAGTGACCTGCCATGTGTGAATGGGCTGTTCTAGCTGTGTGCTGCCCCCTCCCCTGTGTAGGACAGCCAGAGGACAAAGGACACCCAGAACAAGCCTGCTGCTGGACTTGTTCTCTGCCCTTCAGGTCCTGCCCCAGCACCCTGCTGCTCTCCCCAGTGACTCCACCATGGCCCTATTCAAGTCCTGGTCTATCCACAGCCTCAATTCGGTTTCTCCCTTCCTTTTATAACCTCTCTCTTTCAAGGCTAGAGTTACTTCCAACAGCCAGCCTGCCTTCCCCACAGTGCCATGCCACACAATCGAGAAAGGGAGACTTCATTCCATGCTCCCAGCTCCTTGCCTGGGGCCTTGGATTAGGACTGAGACAATTCTGGCCTGGGAACTGACTGATGGGGGTGGAAGCCAGCACCTCACATGAACTAAGAGAGTGCTCTGTGTTGGACTATATCCCCAGCTCTGGCCATGAGATTTAAACCATGACTGATCATGTCTGGAATTATAGGACAGGAGGGTAGATAGGCTGGGACAATGTCAAAAGAGACTAGTCAAACTGTGTCCCTACCCCCAAATTGATATACTACAGCCCTAACTCTCAGAACTTTCAGATAGGGTCCCCAAAGAGAGGCTGAATTAAGAAGGTAACAGATGGGTGAGCTCCAGTCCTACAAGACTGGTATCTCACAAACAGACAATTAGGGCAAGATGTGCAGAGGGGTGACCATGTGGGCACAGGAAAACATGGCATCACTTATGAGACCAACCCTGCCAACACCCAATCTCAGATTTCTAACCCCAGAACCATGCCAATATCAGCTTCTGTGGGCACACTGCCTGGCCTCTGGTGCACCCTGGACAGACTAAGTCAGAAGACAAAAGAGATGATGACACCACTGACCACCCAGTTCCAGAATGGCACTTTCTCCAGGCTCCTTTTGCATCCCACTTTGGGCTCATGTGTATCTCCAGCATCCCATCCGCCTTATGGTTGTAAGCTGACCACACTGGAGCCTCAACTCACCATGTCTAGACTCCTGCCTCTCCTGCAGATGCCCTTGGGCCCATCTCCCCTCCTGCCTGCAATGATGCAACCCCTTATTCTGTCCAAAAAATCTGACTTCAAGCCAGCCTAACTTTTAATTCTGCCACCAACCTCCCAAACAACCCTTTAAAGATATCTGTCCCCGATGCAGAGGTAGGGGTAGGAGTGTGTGTGTGGGTGAGGTTTATCAGCAGTGGTAGCTGGTGGTACTGGGAGAGAGCCTCCCTTACTTTGTCCTCCCCCACATCATTGACACTGCTGCCAGGATTGAGCTTTGCGACATAAATAATCACATCACCCAGTCACTTCTGACCCTGCCACTGCCAACTCCACTCTGAGTATATACTCAACTTGGTGTGTACTCATTAGACTTGTTCAAGAATGTGTCTGGCAGCATCATACTTCATGCACAGCCAAACACCAGCATGGGCTGTCAGAGGGGAGCCTGCTGGGCAGCAAGGCTAGGCAGGCAGTAGTAAGGCTGGTGTCCTGGCCTGTCTTTTACCATGCAGTATGCACCACACAGTTTGCACAGACCATGTTATACTCCAGCAACACAAAGGCAATGCTCACTTTAAACAGAATACCAAGCCCCTTTGTTCTCAATGTAAACTCCAGCTCCTGGCAGAATGGGCAGAGGCCCTCACAGCTAGTCAACACTGTCCCTCTCTTCACACTCCCATGCAACCACAGACCTTACTCAGTCCTCTGCCTGGAGCTTCCTCATGCCCACAGTATCCAACATGAAAGCAGCCAAATTGTCCTCCAAGGCCCACTCAAATGGACCTGTCCTGTCCCCTGTCAAGATCTCTGACGTGCAAGAGGAAGGAGCTAGCTCTCCTTCACACAGGCCACTCACTACCGCCCCACCCGCTGCCCAGTCCTGACTGACTGACAAGCAAGCCTTCTGGAAGTCTGATGCAACTGAAGTGTTGAGGAGGGAGTGAGTACCTGGGCAGGCTGGGGGTGGATGATCTCATGCTGTGCAATCTGGAAAAGCCCAGTCTCTGGAGATTAGCATGGTTGCCTCAGGTAGAGGCAGAGGACATTACAGAAGGAGGTTGCACAAACTCTCTAGGAACAAACTGACCCAGAATTCTGAAGACTCATTCTCTGAGGTGAACAAACCAAGTTTCCTGGAATTACTGACACCCCTCCAACTTCAGGAAGCTGGACACAGGTACCCAAGGAGACACTGTGTATCCATCATGGAGGAAAGCTTGGTACATGTAGGAACAGGAAATACTACCACCCCCACAACCACCATCCCCATACTCATGGGTTGAAAATTAAATATAATTTTAAAGATTTAAGAAAACACCACCAACAATTTTGGGGCTGGGGTGGAACTCAGTGGTATGGTACATGGTTACAATGACTTTATCCTCAACACCACCACTGCACACACACGTGAGACACATGAGGATGACTTTCCTGAATTATCACAGCAACCTGACAATACTTTGATCTTCCAGAACTATGACAATTTCTTATGGGCATCTTTCATCTATGACTGACACCTTGTCTAGTCTTCTTAAAGCAACCCTTAAGCTCCATAACACACGCTGAAAGTAACAGACAGTGGGTGTCTCTTAAACCAAGCTCAGGGTGCCTGCAAATGCGGGAGAGGGTGTCTCCCTCAACAGAACCCTGCCAGATGGAGACTGTCACCCTTGCTGGGGAGATCTGGGGCACATGGAACTCCCATGCCCAGCTCTGTACCTTTCTCCTTCCCAAAGAAGTTACATGAGGGCTCTAGAGAGGTGGGTCTGTCATTCAGCTCTGTCCATCACCCAGACCACAGAGACTAGAAGGCATGCACTCAGGCACTTGGTTCTCACAACTCAGAGAGGCAGGTGCTCTCATTATTCCTGCTTTACAAAACAGGAAACTGAGGCAGAGAGCCATTAAACACTCTTGTACTGAATAGCCTTGCCCCATAAGCTCACACAGTGGCAGGAAGGAGATGGAGGCTGCTGTGGGCTCACACAGGCTGCCTGTGTGACTCTTTCAATGCTGCATTGCTGACACTAGACCAGCTCAGAGCTGCCACCCTCTGGGAGTCCTGGCTCTGTCCCCTCTCTCTTGAAGCCCAGTACATACTTGGACGATGTTCATCACCAAGCCAGCTGTCATCATGCCCAGGCCCGACAACAGTATAGGTATGGCGACCTGGCATGTGGTGGTGAGGACGGACTCTGGGAGAACCCCATGAGGAGAGCGGATGAGCTCACAGCTGAAACCTCGAAGCTTCTTGCCCTGAAATCGGAACTCCAGGCTGAGCTGAGTAACGACCATGGCTGAGTCCCAGTCAAGTCTGTCCTCTCCTCTCTGCCCAGCAAGGCTCTCTTCTGCAAAGGTCCACACAGATAGAAGCTTTTCAAGAAGCACCACAGTGGGTCCCTGACAGCCCCTTGGCTAAGGGCCAGAGCAAACGATGCCAGACCTGCTCAGAGCCTCACTCGGGAGGCGGCCAGTGTCTTCTGTTCATTCCACTGGTCGGTTCTCCTCAGAGCGCATTGTGTATCTGCCGGGACCTCCCTCTACCAGCCTGCCAGAGAGGCTCACTATCCCTCAGCAGCGACCTTGACAGTGTCCAATAGTCCAGCCCACGCTAGCCAGGCTGGGCAGGGACAGAGCCCACATAGGCCTGGCCCTGGTAAGCACCCACGCAGAGGTCAGTACAACCCTCTGCACACATGCCATGGGCTCAAGACCACAGTTCCAGGTATACTCACCCAGGTCCATGTATGGGGCTCTATCCTGCAAGGTCAAGAACTCTGTGGGGCTTCTAGATGAAAGTGACACGTCAGCTCTGTGCCAAAGTCCGGGGACTCATGGCCACAGTATGAGGCTGTGCTCACAGAGAAACTGTGGCCCCGCTTTCCCTCAAAGGCTGGGAAGACTTGTCTAGCTGCTTCTGCTTAGAAAGTCTCAACAGGTCCTGCAGACCCCGACTCTTGGCCTACAGGGGAAGGGATCCAGCTGGGAAGCTGTGTTAGAGTTTGGAGATGCCAAAGGTATCCCTTGTATATGCCATGGGCCAAGAAGAGTACTTCTAAGCCTCAGGACTGACAGAATACACACTGAGGTCTCTACCAGCAAAGGCCCCAAGCTGAAGGTCTGATTGGCCCCCACTGACCCAGAGTCCATCCCTGGGTCTTGGCCTCAACTCTGTCCCATTGCTATTGCACCACCCTCTTGGGCACCCTTCCTCCTTCTCCTCTCACAGATCGTTCATCCCCTGCTCAAGTCCAAACTCCTTTATCTCCCCAGGCAGAACTTCCTCACTAACTGCTCCTCCACCCGCCCACCCCGGAAATCTTCCCCACATCCTCGCTCCTCATTTGCCTGGAGTTTTAAACCTGCCACAGGGCCAGATATGCAAGCTCCTGGTTCTGGTGGGCCACCCCTACATGTCCTGACTGCTTAGCCTCAAGTTCATAGTGGAGAAGCCACCACATGACAGCTTCTGGGCCTGCCTGTCTCTTGGGATGCTCATGTTTGAAAGCCAAGAGATCAAGCTACATGGAGAAGCTGCGTGCAGCTGAGTGAGGGAACCTGGGCGCCTGATAGGCGCTGCCATGGAGATGCTTAAACTGAAGCTCGGTGACCAGAGTGAGTTGTGTGAGAGGAGCGTCCAGGTTTGAGATGCTGAGCTATACAGCAGCCTAGAACTGAATCCATAACCTTGTCCATGCTCTAGATTTTCTTCATCCCAGATGCACCAGCCCAGCACTCCATCAATCCCCAGCCTCTCCACCAGCTCCTTGCCTCTTCCAAGCTTCCAGAATGTTCTAATCTGTAGTCCTTAAAGCTTTCCCCTATCTGCCCCCTCAGCTCCAGCATAGGGAACCATCTCAGTCACGACCCTGTGGCCTCTCATCTCACCCAACAACCAAAACTTGCTCTCCATATCAGCAACCCACACGGGTATTCTAAGGAGGTACTCTCATGATGAGTGACATGTAAGCAAGCCTTGCCGTCTGACACCCATAGCTCAGCCATCTCTGTCCTAGTACATGTTTCCTGCATACACTCAGAAGGAAGCTCTGCACTAACACTCAAGGGAGTAAATACCCTCTCCCCAACCCTCCCCACCAAAGAAGTGCAGTCTAATGGGAGAGCACATGGCTGCCCAGCCCCCAGCAGCCCTCCCTATGGTCTGTGACCTGTGGTTGGTTTGTCAGGGTGTTAGACAGCAGAGAAAGGACCTGCATTCACCACTGGTGTCAGAGCACTGGCTGGACTGAGCCAATCCCTGCAGGTTGGTGTTTTGCTGGCTGCTGAACACAGAGGGGAACCATCTTCAGGTATAGATGCCAGCATTTTATGCCAGGACAAGCACCTTTCACAAGGTCATTCTAGCTTGGGATCATACATCTAAACAGAAATCAGTGAGTGCACACATCAGCTCCCTGAAATGCCCTGAAATGTACAGGAGAGAGAAATGATCATTTCCTGAGCAAGCTCACCAACCTTGGAGAAACACACAGGAGGAGGAGGAGAGAGATATTCAGCAGGTCATTATAATCAAAATGCTGAAGTGGTTACCTCTGGTGGGCAGGATTACAATGATCCTTTTGATTTCTGTGTGTGCTGACTATTGTAACCACTTGCTTTTAGGACCATTAAGCTTTCAGCAGAAATAAATAAGAGTGTACTTGCGTGAGAAAAAGTACTTTCCCGGGAAAGCTGAGAACAACACAAGTCAACACGGCTTACTGGGTCACAACACAGAACATCTCAATGTGATTTTAAAAATAGTTCCAGCACAGTGGAAAATCTCAGAGCCTGACTGGGCATCGTTCAGATCTAGGTCAAGCATCAAGTGGTGTCCTGGGTGTCCTTGCACAGCCATTCCCATCTCTGGGCCTCCAGGCTGGTCCACAGTTCTGGACGTGAGGGACTGGGGCCCATCAGCAGCTCTCAACCTTTATGTACACCAACCCCCTTGGGAGATAGTGTGGGTGAGCATAGCATGTGTGACATCAGGTGGGGGGTGGGGAAGAGCACAGGGCTTTGGCTAACTTGGAGTCTGACATCACAGCTGAACTGTGCACCATCCCAGGAACAGTTTCCAGATGCTGTGCTCTAGGCTACCTTGTACCTGGGTGGAACAGGCTAGTTAGCCAAGAAAACATCCCCACTGCTCAGACCCCAGACATCATGCAGAGACCTTCATTTTCTGGTCTGAGCCAGAAGAACCCAGGGGAGAAGGTGAAGGTTTCTCATGTGCCCTCTAGATTCAGGCCTTCTCACTAGTATCCCTCCAGAGCCTTGGGCAACCCCCCTCTCCTGAGCTGTTCTGGCATAGCTCAGCTGTTTCCTGTCTGGCCCTTGAAGCTGTCTGGCACAGACTTATGCATCTGTTGCCTCTCACCACTCAATCATGAGTGCCGCAGGAGTATGGTCTGTCTATCTTGTTCACCATAATTCTGTGCATGGTGTCTGGCTCATGCACACACAGTGTTATGTTGGCAGAGCAAATGAATGAATGAATGAGCAGAATGGCAGAAACAAGGAAAAGTAACCTAGTCAGGGGTCCCTGTGGTGTAACACAGCAGAAAAGCAGCTGGCCTCACATGCGCACAGCCCTTAGTGGCAGCCTCAGCACCACAAGAGAAAAAGGAAGCTCCAACATCCTTCCACAGGCAGAGCCATGACAATGCACTGTCCCCCAGCACCTACTCTGGCCAGAAGGGCTGTGAGTGGCCTAACCAGGAGTCCCCTGTGGCTCTTGCTCTTGTGGCAAGATCCCCAGTCAAATGCCCTCCTCAGCAAGAGGCCCGGGAACACACCTTCCAATATCCTCCATAGAGAGGGGTCCAGGCCTTGAGCCTGCCTGTTCTGGAATAATGGCTTCAATCTGCTAGCCCAAGGGACTTTCCAAAAAAGCCCTTTTGCCCTGCTGCAGGAAGTGGCACTTACCCTTCCTTCCATTCCATCCAGCAGGGCCTGCCTACTCATCCCAGACGGCTCCACATGTGTGACTGTAGGAGACTATGAAATGCTGTGGCTCTTGCTTGCCCAGTTCTGGTCATTATCAGAGTTATTATCTCCATAGCCCCTCACCAGTGGGGCAGGAGGGGCTGGCCAGTCAGTCTCACGCAGGAAGGATCTCATTGCTAACTAGTTGTAGCCAGCTGGACCCTCTCTGCTCTCTTCAAACAGAGCCTCCACCCCTCACTCCAAAACTGTTCTCAGCACAATGACAACTGTCCTGACTGGCTCTTCTCCAGGTAGGGCACTCCTACCAACTGGCTGGACTTATGAACTGCTTGATAAACAGGGCCCCAGGGACATGCTCTCCACCCCCAATTCAGGGAGTACTACCCAACAACAGCTTCAGATCAGACCTCTGAAGAGTGAGGCCTGTTTTCCAAACTTAAGAGGGATGGAGACTTTACTGCTTCTCCTTAGGACAGTCTGACTTGGCCTGTCTCCAGAGGTGGGAAGAATAAGAAGGACTCAGAATGGGTGATCACAGCACTACTGTGTCCCCATCACTATGGTACTGAATGAGTGACTGCAGCCATTTCTGGCTGCTGAGAGGTGTCTTTATCTGATCATGTGGATTCCACAGCCTCTGGCCACAGTAGGCCTCAGCATTGCAGAGTTTAGCAGAATGCACCTCCCCTGTACTAGCCTTTGGGAGTACAGGTGTGCCATCCCCTCCCTCCCTGGGAGTCCTTTTCACACACCCATAATGGACAGACAAGTCACTCACTGAGAAACTAGCAGAGAAAGAACCAACACTATTCCATGGCTGTGCAAGCTGAGCCATGGAAGTTAGGTTCCTGAAAATGACTGTGACCTGGGGACCACACCACCTCTGACACTGTAACACAATAGCTTCTGATCCCTGGAAATTAAGAACTCATGCATACATCTTATTTACGCCCATGTTACTTACCAGGGAACCCACTGTGACTGGCTCTTTCTATCTCATGCTTCTACATTGAAATCAGTGAGAATCCCTATTGGGACCTCTATGCACTGGAGCAGGCTGGGTCTACCTATCTCATGGCCTAGGGAGTCTCTGGGCCATGTATGAATAACTACGAACTATCCACTGGCTGCTGTCCTGCCCTGAACAATGCACAGCTTAGATGCTAGCCACAAGCAGCATCTTCCAGAAGCTCCAGCCCTGTAACTCTCATTGCCCTTGAGAGTTCAAATCTATTTCATTTAAATCCAGCATGTCAGACTGTCTCAAGTTTTGCCCTGTTCAAGACTGGTAATCAGAACTCACAAAAAAGTACCTCCCATTTGTAGTCTCCAATGTTTGCCTGTGCTATTTCTAGAGGGGGTGGGTAAGAACCCAGTTTACCCTGACCACCCAAGTTCAGAGCCTTGAGGAGCTTGAGGAGCGGAACTCTGCTCCTTGACAACCTCTGGAGCTTGCCCCAAATCTTTGAAATGTGTGGCCCTCACCAGGAGACTCCATTCCTCTAAGCATCCCCACCCCAGATTTCAGCCCACTGCACCCCACTCTTCTAAAGACTTTGACATTGCTGTCTGCTCAGTGCTTCTGAGTAGGAATTCTGCTGGACTTTAAGAAAGGGAGACAGATGAAGGTGAGTCTGGACTGACTGGGTGCTCCCAGGAATGCTATTTCCCACCATTAGCCCTGACACTTGAAGAGCCACATCTCAATAAAGGGGAATGGCTTCATGTATGATTGAGGCAAGTGGCGGTGGCTCACTCTTTAGTCCCAGCTGTCTGGAGGCAGAGGCAGGTGGGTTTCTCTAAGTTCGAGGCCAGCCTAGTCTACAAATCAAATTTTAGGATAGCCACAAGTGTTACATAGAGAAACTCTGTCTTGAAAAACAAAACAACAACAAAATAAAGATTGGAGAAAATGGTGGTGGGGGGATAACCTCAGAAAGTTAAGAGCAGCCTGCAGCTGACAACTAGCAGGGACAGTGGAACCTCAGCTCTGTGACCACAGAGAAGTAGTCTGGTAACAGCAATGCTCCCAGCCAGCACCTGACCATTGGCCATACTCTGAGCAGAAACCTGGGAACCCTGTTTTGGGGTTTCTATTGCTGTGATAAAAACCATGACCAAAAGCTATGTGAGGAGAAAAGGAGTAATTTTATCTTATGTGTCTAAGTAACAGTCCACCACTGACAGAGGTCAGGGCAGGAAAAGAAGCAGAGACCATGGAGGGATGCTGCTTACTGGCTGGCTCTGCTGGGTTCTTAGTACACTAACCTGGCCACTCACAGTGGGCTGCCCCCTCCCAATCAATCGTTAGTCAGGACAATACTCCACTAACTTGTCCACAGGACAATATTATGGTGACAGTTCTTCAGCTGAGTTTCCCTCTCCCAACAAATTTACATTTGTGTCAAGTTCACAAAAGCTGAGCAGCACACACCCTGTGCCTACCCTTCTGGGTTATAGAACCACAAGCTAATGATGCTGCTAAGTTTCTGGTTATCTATGACACAACAATAGAAGACTGACACACAGACCAAGGGTTCCTGAGTCTGCTAAATCAATGGATGCCTACAGAAAACCTTTGTTTTTTAAAAGGCTGCAATTAACTGATTATCCACTGACTCATCAAACTCTCTGTCAAACAGCACAATCTCTGCAGATGGCCAGTGTGAGCTTCTGACACATTCAGTGAGAAACCAAAGCAGAGCACATCATCTCCCCCACCCCCATGTCCTCGTGGACTCACTGAAGGACCTCAGAGGAAGACACTGGCAGAAGAGCCTTTGCTCGAGAGGGACACTGGTTCTAAGCACTATAAGAAAGACTGTCTGACTAGACACTTCCTTAAAAACATGGGTCTGCAAAGATGGCTCAATGGCTAACAATATAAGCTGCTCTTCCAGAATGCCCAGGTTTGAGTCCTGGCCCCCACAAAGTAGCTCTTAACTTTGACTCCAGTTCCAGGGGATCTAACACCCTCTTCTGGCTTCTGCAGGAACTGAACACATGTAGTGCATATACTTACATGCAGGTGAAACACCCATATACATAAAAAAATACTGTACAGAAAAGAAACCCAAACACAAAAAATAAAAGATTGAGAGAGCAAGAATCTACACATTCTGTGAGAAATTCTTTGTTACAACAGATACACACAGAACCTCTAAGAATCAACCAGGACAAGAACAGACACACCAGAGATGCAGTCTTCACTGACTCCTCCTCCTCCTCCTCCTGTGTGTATGTATCCATGGTGCACACACTGTGCATGTTCCTCTGATATGGAGGCCAGGGGCTGACATCAGGTATCTTCCTCTATCTTTTCAAGTCAAGTTTTTCACTAAACTTGGGACTCACCAATTTGGCTAGATTGGCTGGCAGCAAGCCCTAGAGACCCTCCTGTCTCTCCCCAGCACTGAGATTCTAAGACAGTAGTATGTCCCACTAAGCCCAGATTTTTGTTTGTTTGGTTGGTTGGTTTGGTTTCTCTGTGAGGCACTGACCCTCATGGAACTCGCTCTGTAGACTGGCTTCAGACTTAAGAGATCCACCTGCCTCTGCCTCTGCCTCTGCCTCTCAAGTACTGGGATTAAAAATGTGTGTTACCACTGCCCAGCTGCTGCCCAGATTTTTATGTGGGTGTTGGGGATCCAGATTTTAGTCTTACTTAAATGGTGAGCATTTTATCAATGGGGTGATCTTCTCAAGAACCCTGGGGTCTAGATAATTTGGAAAAGGAAGGGGTTAATTTCAGTTTGTGGTTCTCACAGTCTGGGAGCACAGTGCTGTACAGTCTGCTTTATATCACAGTGGAAAGACAGAGGGAGGCAGGTGCACTTGAGAGCTGGACAGCAACAAGACTGGAAGCCAAATTTACTTTATAACCATCTGGTCTACTTGGGATAACTCACCCACTTGGAGAGAACAGCATTAATGCCTTTGTGATCAAAAGTGCACCTTGAAAGCCCCAACACCTCTCAACACAGTATCTTAGGGACTAAGTCTCAACATGAGTTGTGGTAGAGACAAGCCACATTCAAACACCGCTTGTACAAAAAGAAGAAAACCAGTACAAAGATACTCACCATCACTCATTAGCAATGCCAGCCACACCATAATGCACATGGTTGTAGCCTTGACAAGGCCCCCACTGACTCCTGCTGCCCCTACTGCTGGACCTTACACAACTCCCATTGCACGGGGGACGGAAACTAGTGACCTGCTTGCAACCAAGAGCAACAAAGCTTCTACAATCAGGTGACCCAGATGGTCTTGCCACCATGGGTTTCCTTGACAGACTACACATAAAAGAATCAAGAGCCTCATGGGCAAGGACTAGGGATCTCCAGGAACAGCAGTGAAGAACAGGGGCCTGGTCAAGCAACCAGTCAGTGAGAAGAAAAACACCCCTAGCCTCAGGAGAGAGGGGGCCTAGCCCACAGCAGCATCTTCTTTTTTAAAATTATGACACTTTAATCTGCTGAGGTTTAGGCAGCCAGAAATTAACACATAAGATGAAGTTTCCGTCTAGCAGGTAGGTGTGTTTGTGTGTGTATAACATGGTTGTGTTTTCAGGTGCTCGAAGGCCAGAGTGGGTGTTCTCTATCATGCTTTGTTCCTTTGAGACAGGTCTGTTATTGAACCTGCAAGCTTGCCATTGTGGCTAGGCTAGCTGGCCAGTGAGCACTCCGTTCCCCAGTTCTGGGCTTATCTGGGTTATAAGTACACAGCAGCTATGCCTGGCTTCTACTGTCTCCATTCCCACCCACGAAGTTATCTCTCCCCATCCCCTGGCAGATTGTTAAAGAAGAGAAAGGCTAACAATGATCTGCCCACCTTCTACAGTTTTCCCTGGACTAGGAAGATTTGCTAACAGCCACTGCAGGTCTTAGGTGTGTGGGACAAGGCTTCTAAAGTACACTCATGACAGCATTTGGTAGTGATGTTACATTAGGCTGTTGCTATGGGTTGAACTCCCCTCCACCCCCCACATTGCTTATATGTAAGTCTTAATCTTCTATACATCAGGATGTAACTATTTCTGAAGACAGGGCTTTTAAAAAGGAAGTGGAAGTGATGTCATTAGCACAGACCTAATCCAATATGGCTGTCTCCCTGCCCCTATAAGAGGAGGAGGAGACACAGGTACAAGAGAGGCCTCAGAGAGAAAAACCTTCAAATTGGCTATCTGGTCTCTGCAATAAAAATAATTAGCTTTATGCTCCCTACTCCCTTATAGAACAAGAGACAGGAAATGGCAGGCCAAAGTTCCAAGGCCCCAGCCACCATCCGGCTGTGTTTAACTTGGGTTGAGCTAAAAGATGGCATCCTGTTAGCCTTAGTTGCCCATTCCTCAGTTCCCCTGCCCGAGGTCGCTGCCTCTCACCTGGAAATAGTTCAGAAGCAAGCCAGCCCAGGATAGCCCCAGTCCTGCAAGCAGGAAGGGTATTAGCACCTGAAGGCCGATGACCAGGGCGCTCTCCCTGCTGTGCTGAGCCTCCAGTGATTTGGGGTCCACACTTTGGTTCTCAGAGACCCCCTGATGTCCATCTTCGGAAGCCTCTGGGAGTCCTCCTGCACCGTGGTTGAGAGATGGCCCCAGCTCCTTCGGCCTGCCACAGCCTTCCAGCCTCCGCTGTCGGGCCTCCGTTCCTTCCATCGGCACACGGCTAAGCCCAGCAGCCCTGACCTGGGAGACAGAAAGTGAAAGGGCTGAAGAGTAGAACTCCTGATTCCCCAAGACCTCTCAGACTCCATACATCCACCTGACAGCCGTCACTCATAGCCTCCAGCACCACAACCCTGTAAGGTCATATGCACAGGCCTGAGGATGAAACATAGCTATTGAAGAACCCTTAACGCACACACAGGAGCCAACAAAGAGTGAGGATCTCTGTCAACCAACCAATCAAAAACCTGACTGGCTAGAGGAACAGTATACCCATCTATTGTAGCATATCCTGGCTTCTATCCTCAATACCACCACTCAACGTGGATAAATGAATGAATGAATGAATGAATGAGAAGCAGAAAATAGTCAGAACCACCTTTGTCAGAACTCTGGGAATTAAGCCAAGGCTTGTAGCAACCCAAGGACTATCAGGAACACTGTGTCCTTCATCTTATTAGTGACATTCCACCTCCCTCAATCACATTGCCTTTAGCATAGAAGATGGCTGGCTGGGAGGGCTAATTCTATCTGCCAATATGATTAGATTAAGAAGTGCCCATGGCATTTCTGAGGCTTGCCTTGCAAAGATAATTAAGCCTTTCTATGGGCTGAGGTCTAAGACTGAATAAAAAGAGAGAAAGGTGCTTCCTAGACTGCCCAGATACAAGCAAGCTCCCCCTGGCCGCCAGTAAGCCTTCCTACCATGATGGGCTGTACTCTTAAGCCAGAGCAAAAAGTAAATACCCCTTAAGGTTATTCTGTCTGGTATTCAGAACAACAAGAAAATATACTAACACCTTTGGAAGAACCAGCAGCCTGGAGCTCCTTGCTGTCCAGAAAAACTCTGGTTCTCACACCCATATGGGGTTCTGAGGACACTCATCTGTAGACTTCCTGGAGATCCCTAGAGCTGGAAACCTCTGAAACAATAATGGGCATGTCCTGACTGCTTGAAGACTTATGAAAAGGATCAAAAGGAAAAGCTGGGGAATGAGGCGTCCATGGGGGCAGGAGGCATTACCAGGGCATCTAGGAATGCAATAGGGCTCACATCCAGTGCTGGACATAAGTTCAAAAGATGGCTGACCAGGCAGAGGGTGAATGCCGAGGCGGGTTCTAAGAGCTGTAGGATGGGAGGGGCCCCAGGGTACCCAGATTACCCCTCAGTGGGGACTGTAGGCTGGCTGGTAACTCATAATGGATCACTTGGCAATAGTGGCACGTGTCACACAGAATGGTGTTGAATGAAGTCACCAGATAGTAACTGAACACAGCTAGTCCTACTAGGAGAGAGACTCCCCGTCCCAGAAACAGCCTCACTCTTTAGAGGATGCAGTTTTCAACAACAAACAAGACACAAAAACAAATTCATTTCACCAAATAGGAGACAAAGAAACAAGAAAGTATGTCTCCACTGGGGGGGGGGGGGAAGTGTTCCTAAAGAGGATCAGACTGGCCTGAAGAAAACTTCAAAGTGGTTTTGTTAACACGTTCACAGAACTGGAGGAACCTCTTAGCCTAAACCAACAAAATTGGTGGTAGGTGTGCATAGCCGTAAGATGCTTCCCTCAGGCAGAGAACACAAGTCCAGGGTCATGGGGTACATCTGCATGCTTCTGAAGGCAGGCCACGGTGCTGTGAAGAAAGTGAGGCAGTGGAGGAGTGGACAGGACTGTCATGTGGGGACTCACGAGGGTGGGCACTGAAGGCTCTGTATGAGGGAGGAGGGAATTAGGGCCAGCCAATGACCCCAGCAAGCCCTCCTGGGCCAAGATTTGCCCAGTACCCCAGAACACTGAGAAACAATGAGTCACCATTGTAGAATGTGTTGGCTCCTATAAGATAATGGCCAAGCTCACTCTGTGATTCCAAAATAGTCCATCTGACTTTCCCTAAGGAACAGGGCTGAGAGAAAACTGCCTGAATGGGACAAAAAATGTCCTCTGCCACATGCTCAGAGGGTAGCCAGGTTCACAGCATCAAAGGGCTAAAAACTAATGGGAACCTTAATGTAAACAAAACAAATTCTAAAAGTAATTCAAAAAGCAGGCCTTCTACCAAGATTCTAGGAAGGAAAATGGGTCTCATGGCTTGGAGCAAGGAGAAAAGAGTCAAGATGTTAGATGAGCACAGGACCATGGGAAGGAAAGATGCTCTCAGGACACAAGTGAAGTGTCTGAAGTGAGGAACCATGATACCACTGCCATCCCACAACAGCAGTGTCAGCATTAACAGTAACAAATGCAACACAGATGAGATGCACGTAGCCCAGGTTGGCCTCAAACTGGATGTGTAGCCAAGGAAGATCTTGAGCTTTCTGGAGCTTAACCCTGCCTCCCCTGGGGTGATGAGATTACAGGCATGCACTGCCATGTACAGGTGGCACAGGGGACTGAATCCAGAGTTTCATACATGCCAGGCAAGCACTCTGCCAACCCAGCCACATCTGAGAAGAATGTAAGCGCATCCAGTATGTAAGCAGGAGCCAGGGAACCAGTCCACATGTGCTGGAAAAATGGGACCTGGACAGGAAGACTGAACCAACCTAGTGCCATAGGATCAGGAGGCAGAAGGAAGCACTCACAGATGCTGAGCAGGTGTGGCCAAGGAGACAAGCAATTAAAGAGGCTCCCCCCCCGCCCCCCACCGCTATTTCCTAGGAACTAGACAACAAGAGGAGCAGAGCCACTCACATATATAGCTCAGGCCTGTGCCAGGCATTGTCACAACTAGAAGGCTGGGTGCACCGTAAACACATGGGCCCCAGCTTGGTGGCTAGCATCTGAGGTGGAGTGATTAGTCCAGACAAAGAATTCAAGGTCAGTCCTGACAAGAAAGCAAGCCCTCTCTCGCTCTCAAAAAAAAAAAAAAAAAAAACCCACACACATAACCCAAAAAACAAACAACAACAACAACAAACCCAAACCAATCATTAATCGCACTGAGATTAAGGTTAGGCTTGAACCGATTCTGAATAGACAAAAGAAACCAGGTCATGATGGAGAGGAGGGGCTTTCCCACCAAGCTGACTCAGAAAAGTCCCTCACTGAACTGCATGGCCAAGGTCCCAACTCTCAGCACAGAATAAGCCATGGGTAACCAGACATCTACTGATCAGAGACTGCAATTTCATTTTTGCTTGAATTTGGTGAGGGCCCTAAAACTCTAGATACACACACACAGAGAAAGAAAGAAAAAAAGAGAGAGAGTGTTAGGTGTGAAATTACAAACATTGAAGAAAGGGAAGGGTTTTTCTGTTTTCCCTAGGTACGTGACGTGGTGCTGTAGTGTCAGTACCCTTATATAGCATAGTCCCTGCACAGGGCCTCCCTCTGCACACCCTCCGTAAGCCTTCTAGTCATGACAAAGCCTGGCACAGGCCTGAGCTACATAAATGGCTCTGGGTTATTCAGTTGAAGCACAAGGGTCTGTAAATATTCAACAGATACAAATGGCTGTTTCTGCTGAATCTTTGCAGGTTCCAAGACAGGCTGACTCTACAGACGAGGAACACAGATACAGAGGGTGACTGGTAAGCATTTCTCCCATGATGTTTCTTTCTAGCTAGTTTTCCAGTGAGCTGATCACCAGTGCGGGCAGCTACAACTGTGGACATATTAAAACCATTGCAGGAGTTGGATGTACCAATTACGGCTTTAATGAAGTTTTCAGAACAGTGTGAGATATAATTAATGCTTAAATGCCTCCTGGAAAAAAAAAGTGCCATTCTTTAAAAAAAGGAAGATGTTTGAGGAATTTAGACAATGTATATGTCTCATCCAATGTGCAAACAAACAGGATGCAGCCACCAAGGACAGCATGGTGTCACACCCGACCAAGCCAACACAGGCCTGGAGGAGGAAGAGCTTCTCTTTTTAGGCAAACACCTCCAGGTCTTAGGGACAGGAGCAAAGGTGTCGGCTTTACTTGGGCTCCCTCTGCTGGCAGAGTTAAGCTTGAACATGCTGAACAGCCAGACAGACAGAGAGTTAGAAGGACCAAACAAGAAAAATAACAAAATAAAAATAAATTATATAAGAAAGCCCTTTGATATAAAACTCTCTAGGCTTAAACTCCTAGAGAGCAGTGAAGAGAAGGTCAACTCAAAAATATCAAGTTTAAACTACAGCACAGCAAAATTCTGAACAAATTTTACAAGAAAGTAAGTTTATGACCAGAGAGAAGCTCAGCATGTAAAGGTGCAGTCACCACGCTTGACCGCCCGAGTTCAGTCGCTGGGACCCACATGGTGGAAGGAGAGAACTGACTGACTCTACGAGTGCACCGTGTTGCAGGTGCACGTGTGTGTGTGTGTGTGTGTGTGTGTGTGTGTGTGTATGCGCGCACACACACACACACACACACACACAAATATAATCTCAAAACTCTTAAAGTCTAGGAGAAAAGAGATGGTGCAATAAAAAAAAGTTGAGTGGGAAAGATGAAAGGGTAGGCAGCTGTAGGCTCATCTAGCATAAGTGAAGAGGCAGCCAAAGGCAATCTTGATGAAGTGCCTTGCATCTCCACCAGAGGGCCCCAAGGCCCATGCAGAGAAAAGGCCACACACCTGCCGACTGGTAGTAATCATTTGGCTTCACAATTCTCACTCCACATGCACTTGTGAGTGTGCTAGAGAAAGCCCTGGCCAGGGCATACACTAGAGATCAAGTCAGTCTTTTGAGCTGGCTCAGCCTAGCAGTCAACAACCAGCAGTCATCTGCATCAGGTGGGGGCATCCTTCCCATCAGCAGGGACCTCCCATCCTATGAAGGTACCCACAGCCCCCCACCCAGATTCACTGGGGATGTTGGAGTATTTAATAAAGATAATGTCATTAAAAATTAGAAAGGTGAGAAAGCTAGGCTTTGCAGGACAAAACAGAATGGAATCCATGGGGAGTGAGCAGTGGATTCAGGAAAACCTAATTGTTTTAGCTCAAAGTATACTGGAGGCTTGGTGAATAAGGGTAATGACTGTAGGATGGCATCCTATGTATTTGGTTGCCTTGAGGAAGTGACCACTATACACCTGTCCTGCAGCCCAGTGTCAAGTATGCATCGGTACTGAATGATAGTGATTAAAGACCTTTCTGTGGGCTAGCTGGCTTTGAAAGGGATGGGCCATGGCTGTGACTAAAGTCTGACATAGTCTGTGATTCCTCCTAGCTGGCAACAGGGGTGGCCTGTCTCATTCAGACTAAGCTCTACTATTTTGAAGTATCATACTGCCAGTGAAACTGGCCTTGAACACAGGTACTAACACATCAGGTACTAACATATCCTTCTGGGAGGCCTGGTTCTGGCACAGTAATACAAGCTGATGCTCTGCTCACCTTACTGGGATAGGGAGATTCTAACCACAAAGTAGGTGGGCTGAGTTTCTGGGGATGGATGGGTTGCCTCTTAGCTTTCCACTGTGTAGCAATGAGAAAAGCATGCCTGAATTTCATCTCCTTAACTTTATAGAACATCCCAGTGGGAATGTACAGGAAGTCTCCTTTCCCTAGATGTGTGGCCTTGAAGAATGAGCAAATACTACCCATTGTGACCTTTGAATGGAGCACAGCAGAACCCTTTATCCTGTTGCATACTCTGAGGCTTTGGTTACCAGCAACCATTTATGGTCCAAAAATCATAAGTTTTAAATAGAGTTCAGTTGTGAGCACCATGGCGAGCTGATTCAGTTACCACCATACTCTGTCCCACCTAGAATATGCACCATTCCTTTGTCCAGCGTATCCGTGTTGCATATGCCGCTCACCAGCTAGTTACCCTCTCAACAGTTGTTAGGGCGGCAGTGCTGTTAGCCAAGCAACCCTTATTCTACCTAATAATGGCCCAAGAGTACTGATGGTGACAATTATATCACAGTATACCATTAAACCTGCTCTGTGTTACTGGTTGTTCATCCTTCACTGTGTCCGGTTCATGAATTAAACTCTACCATAGGTATGTATATCAGGAAAATAATCTATATGTGTCTGGGTATCCTCCCAGGATTCAGGTACCCTTTGGCGGAACATGTTAGTGTCTCCCTCAGATAAAGGGAGGTTACTCTAACCTTCTGTAATGTATTTCCCTTACAGGGCACTTGGCCTGTCTCCACCCCACTTCAAGCCTCTCAGTAGACCTTTGCATCTGTGGGTCTTTAAATTACCGCATAAAGCAGAGGCAGGTCCACCACCTAGTTATCTGGGTCAGGCTGAAGAGACTGCATCTGTAGTGGCCTCTGGCGAAGAAGCAATTTGAGAAACTCGGGTTTTTAAAGCTTTCTAGAAAGGGCATGGTAGACTGAGGTATCCTCTCAAGTCTGAACGACCTCTAGCTTGGCAACCCCAACGGTTTCCACTCACTGAGCCTGCAGTGAGATATGCAGGGATGCTCTCGGGGTGCTTGCTGGAGGAGTCAATCATTATTCCTAGAGTCAGGCGCCTCGAGGTTCATCACCGGCAGAGGGAAGGGAAGAGCGGGGCCGGTCCCTGCAACCTTTGGAGCGAGGGAGCCACATAACTGACCCGCCCCGATGTGCCGCCCGCCAGACTCTGCGCCCCACGCCTCTTCCCGAGGCCTGTAGGTGTCCCGCTTTCCCTCCGTTTCCCCGGCTCCAAGTCCAGCTCTGGCCCGCGCTTACCGGTCCTCTCCTGGCCGGCGGCGAAAGCGAGGCGGCGGGCGCGCGCTGGGCACCGCGGAGGCCTGCAGCGGGAGGAAGAGGGAAGGGCGGCCGGCGGGCCAGCCCCGCCCTGCCCAGGCGCCCCGACAGAGGGGCGGGGCCATATAGGGGGCGGAGCCAGATGTGGGAGGGGCTTTGTGGGCCGGCCTTGTGGGCGGGGCCAAGCCGTGGGGTGAAGCTTGAGAACCCAGTTTTTAAAGCTTTTCTAGTAAGAGTCTGATACACTGAAGTATCCATCATAATTTCCAAAGACGCCGAGCTTGGAAACCCCGGCTGTTTCCAATGAGCACAGGACAATTCACTGAGCCTGCAGTCGGGTGTGCCGGGATGCTCCCCGGGTGCTAAAGGCGTCAATGACGCACCTCAGACACCGGGCCGCTTGGGGAAGGGGCAAGGGGATCTGCTGGTCTGGGGAGGACTGTGAAAAGGGCGGAGGCGAGGCGGCAGAGCTGTGTCATTGGCCTACAGTAGCACACTGCAAAGGCCAGCCTTTCTCAGGGTCTGCCTGTTTTGTTTTCAACCTGACATTTCTAGATGTTTCACCTTTAAACACTTGGGTATGTGTCATGAGGCTCTATCTTTCAACATGACTGTGATGCTTTCACACCTGGTAATTAACAGTCCTTTGCAGGTGTCGCTGGTTGACTCGGAAATGACTTCTGACCGCAGTAAAGGGGATAAGGGCTGATAGGGGACTATCCTCTTCACCTGCGGAGTTAGCTGTAAGCCGCCCAGGCTGACACAGGCTTGGAAGAGCCAGCAGTGGTGAGCCTCAGTGGACACCAGCTCCTACAAACCATCCTGTTTCCTCCCAGTAGCTCTTTTCTGTCTAGGAATCCTGAGCCTTGGCTAGATTCTAAGCAGCCGACTGCACTTGCCGAACCCTGCTGTGCAAGACTAGTTTTCAAGAGATAAGTGAAGAAGCACAAGAAACACAAAAAAGTATGCAAAGGGCTGGGGAGATGCAACTCAGTGTTAGGCAGGACAATTCCTGCATTCTGTCCTCAGCAAATGAAAAACAAAACAATATAAAAAACAGATGACAGCATTCCATGTTGTAGGGGAAATTACGGACCAACTTGCTCATGCTGTCTAAATTTATGCATTCAGTTCTGAGCCCCCAAAGTGCATTTGTCAACAGGGCTTATGTAAGGAGGTAATAATGAATAAGTGAGGTCATAGGATGCAATCATAATCCGGCTGGAGTCTTCTCAGGAAGAGGAAGAGACCCTGACAGCTCATTCTCCTTGTGTGCATGGAGGTAAGACATAGGGAGGAAGAGGCATGACTAGAAATAGCTATCCCCCCACCTTGATCTTGGATCCATGCTGTTTTCTTTTGTTTTTTTCTTTTCTTTCTTTCTTTTTTTTAAATTTACTTTTATTTTATGTGAATTGGTGTTTTGCCTGCATGTATAACTATATAAGGGTGTCAGATCTTGGAATTACAGACAGTTGTTAGCTGCCATGTGGATGCTGGGAATGGAACTCAGGTCCTCTGGAAGAATAGTCTGTGCTCTTAACCGCTGAGCCATCTCTCCAGCCCTGCTGTTTTCTTCTACTGTGACAAAATCAACTTTGGAGGTTTCAGAAAGGTTAGACATGGGTTAATGAAGTGCTTGGGGGAGGGGCCAGAACTGTAGGGAGGTGGGGCTAGCATGGTGGGAACCCTTGTAACTTGTGTCATATTGGAACATTGGACCTCAACCTCTTATCCCAGAGTCAGGACTCCAGTGGAAACTCTTTTTGCTTGAAGGCTGACCCAGAAGGGCGAAGAGGGAAGGCAGGAAAAAGGGAAACAGGAGGTTCAAACAGTGCCGCACTGGGGGCTGGTGGGGAACTCAGAGGCATCTCACCTGAAGGAGCAGGCAGCAGGTTACCTAAAGTCCAGCAGCCACCAGTCCTCACTGGTGCTCCTGGGGATGGCACCCTCCAGAGTCACTGAGAACAGAGACAGCCAGAGGCAGATGGGGGTAGAGCAGGGTGTCAGCAGGCCATCAGCGGGTTCAATGACAAGGGGAAAGCATGCTTTCAGGACTCTATACAGTGTCTTCTGCCTTCCACACACCCTCATTCAGCCAGGGCTGTTCAGAGCTGATGCCCTTTCCTGGGTGAGGAGGCCAAGAAGCTAGAGGTGCCCAAGGCTACGGCTACATACACTGCCTTGTCAGAGCAGGAACTGCATGTCTGGCCTGAACCTGAAGCCATGGCTTTCTGTGGATAAGGCTCTGTCCTGAGCAAGTGGGTTGTGGAAGAAAGATGGATGGATGAAGGAGCTGGCTGTTCCTGATGGTCCAGTTCCTGTTAGTGATGGTGCAGGACTAAGAGGGTTCAGTGTCAGAGTGCTTGCCTAGGATACTCAGGGTCCCATACACAGACACACATACAGAGACAGACACATGTATGCACACACACACACACACACACACACACACTGACTATCTGGTGGATCATCTGTCTTTTTTATTTTGAAATAAGGTCTCACTATGTAGTGCTGGCTGGCCTGGAACTTGCTGTGTAAACCAGGCTGGTCTCAAACCCACAAAAACTGAGTCCAATTCCTGAGTGCAGGAATTATAGCTATATAACACCACACCTCTCATCTCCTTTCAAATATTAAATTTAAAATATTAATTCATATATGAAATGGGAAGAAAATTCCCCAAAACAAAATTTGCTTTCTGATTAGTTAGAAGATGCTTCAAGTCCACCCAGGGCAGCCCCTCACCACTCCCTCATGATATCCAAGAGCTGGTGTAGGGTTCCCTCCACCTCCCAAGCCTGTCCATCTAGGACACAATGCCATCCCTGGCCTTCTTCGCTGCTGTCTTGTCAGGTCAGTTGGCCTCCCAGGGATCTCTGAAGACAGCTGAGAGCAGCTGCATAAGAGGCCCTGACTAGCACTGAGTTAGCCAAGTGTGAATGAAGCAGTTTACCACACCCTACCCCCACCCAGCCCTTGCTGGCAGCTGTGCATGTGGCCAAGTGCTGTCAGAAAGGCAAAGCTGTCATTGGGAACCCACTAGTAATCTGCAAAACCATAAGCATTAGCAAAATGTTTAAGCTGCACTGTCACAACACTTAGACCATGGCACTCACTGACACAGTGGTGGCCCATATCACCATGAAAGGCTGCAATGGGCAGAGCAGGCATTGCTGTTTCAGGCAGGAAATCGAGGCTTGCCCACCAGCAAGTGCCTCATTTGGGAGGTTAGGTACTCTCCTAACTCATTAGGAAGCCTCTCCCTACGGGTCCTGGAGTAGGCCTGAACTGCCTAACCTTCAGGGACAATGACTCACGGCACTTCTCAGTGTAGACTCTGTGGTGGCTTCAGCACTGCTGCAGTGTCTGTCTGGAGGAGGAAGGTGGAAGTCAGGAGCAGCTGGTCAGCTTGTGGGGCTGCAGTGGGGGCAGCCCGCACAGTACTGCTGCTGTCTGGAGACAGGACTTGCTGCAGTCTTCAGAGACAGCACCCCCCTCCTCTCAGGACTGACCCGAGGCCTTGAGGAGACTGACCTGACACTAAAGATAGTTTCAGCTGACTGCACACAGGGAGGAGCTGGCAAGAGGTGGGGGATTCCAGGACAACTGGGAGAGCCAGTGCATAGGGTCTCCTCACAGGACATGGATCTTTCCCCCCAGGACCTTGCAAAGGGCCTGAATTATCTCATGTTTGGAGAGCAGCAGACTATTTAAATTAGAAATGGATGAACAGGACGTGTCTTAGAATTTCTATTGCTGTGAAGAGAAACCATGACCACAGCAACACTTAAAAAGGAAAACATTTAATTGGCCGGTGGCTGACAGTTTCAGAGGTTCAGATGGTAGGACATGGTGGCGTGCAGGCAGACAGGGTGCTAGAGAAGGAGATGAGAGTTCTACAGCTTGACATGCAGCCAACAGGAAGTGATCTGTCTCACTGGGTGTAGTTTGAGCACAGAAGACCTCGAAGCCTACCCCCAGAGCACAGCAGGGATTTAAAGTCTGGCCTGAGCCTAAAACCATGGCTTTCAGTGAATAAGGCTGTTATGAGCAAGTGTGTTGGTGAAAGAAATGTGACACACTCTCTCCAACAAGGCCACACCTACTCCAACAAGGCCAACCTACTCCAAAAAGGCCACACCTACTCCAACAAGGTCACACCTACTCCAACAAGGCCACACCCACTCCAACAAGGACACACCTCTCAGTAGTGCCACTCCCTTTGGGGGCTATTTTTTTTCAAACCAGTGCAGGATGTTAAACCCTGTGACAATATTTTAAATGTTACATGTAACACATATAATACACATACTTGTGCACTTGCACACATGCACATGTATGCTGAGGATAGAACCCAGAGCCTCTCTCATCTAGAGGACTGCTTTCCTACTGAGCTATCCTTGTTAGTTTTTTGCACATGGCATGTGAATGGAATCTCAACACCGGGAATACCACACTGGAGTTTATTAGAACAGCAGGCAGAGGTGCGGGCAGAAGGGAGCAGAGAAAGAGGGGGGGGAGGGGGCTTGTGTAAGCACTTTCTTTAAGAGAGTGGGTGGGCCTATGTTTGCATAGCCACACCCAGGGGCATAGTTGCAACTCTGTTACATTCCAGGTGAATGCAGGCCTTGGGAATGCTTACAATCTCTACCCCAAGACTTAGATGGTTGTGGGGCATGTGGTAAAGGCTGCAGACTTTAGGCTGTTTCTGTTTCCACTGCAGTTGAATGTGACCTCTGGGCTCACAGACTCAGCTTGCCTTTCCTGAGTATGAAAGCCTGTGCACTCACATTCAGAGGCACAGGGGTTAGTACTTTAGCATCATTTGGAAGGACATATTTCAGTCTATAGCAGGGCAAGACCCCGTGAGTCCCCATCATTGGGATACCTTGTAGAGCGCATGCTGTAGCACCCTCTAGTGGATGTACGAGGAACAAGTGACTGTGCCTTGTCCAGTCCCCAAAGCTGACCTTGACTTCCTCACCTATCATACCTCAAGCTCACTGGTTGGCCAGACACTCTCAGACCACCCGATGTGAGGAAAATAGAGTTCAGGGACAGGAGGGAGGTGGTGGTTGGAAATGACGGGTGGTATTTAGTGACGCTAAACTACACCTTAAAAATGGACATAGCGGTATGGCCTTATCCCACTTAAAAATGAACGGTGGAAGTAAAAGCAAACCTTTTCTTTTCGTGGGTTTCAGGAAACAAGGCTGGACATGCCTAGAGCAGGGGGACCCTGCTGGGGAAGCAGGAAAGAAGCACCCCACCACACACACACACACACACACACACACACACACACACACACACACACTCAGACCCAGAACAAGCCTCACAGAGGGAACCACGAATCTTTCATAGACCTGTAAGAAAACCTCTGAGAGGCTACAGCCTTGGCACACTGAGCCCTGGTCAGTCTATCTCACCCCTTACATGAGGCAGAACATCCACACAGGGGTTATGGATTTTCCACTAGGAACTGGTGTTCCATAGCTGTGACCTGGGCATGAAGGTCCCAGGACCCCCTGGTTTCTGATAGAGTGAGTCGCTGCACAGCATGGGCTTCAAGGGTCTTGATTTGAGAAAGGAAAAGGAGCTCCATAGCAGCCACAGGACCTTCACAGCTAGCTTCTCTGCTAAGGTGGGCTAGTCATTCCTCCTTCCCTGGACCACAGCATGCGCAATACAAATGTGTGGAGAGATTTAGAGGCCTGCATGGCACGCAGCAGTTGCTACGCTATTGTGGTTACCATTACTACTACCAGTGATCACATGTGGGGGTCACACTTATGTCACTTTGAGACTGAGGTGAGCTCCAAGAACTGTGCTGTCAGACCATGCTGTCACTGCGCATGTCAAAGAATGCATGAGCTGGAGGGGTGGCTCAGGAGTATGCGTGCAGCTTTTGTAGATTACCTGCTTCCCACCACCCATGTCTGTCAGCTGACAACTGCCTGTAACTCCCGTTTCAAGGGATCTGACACCCTCTTCTGGTACCTGCATGCATGTGTACATATACACAAACACACAGACAAAAAATTAATAAAGTAAATCTTTTTTAAAATGATTATACTGATATCTTAATAAACATATGGCCAGTGACAGTGCCACTGTGGGCCACTGCAATTTTACACTCCAGCAGAAATGCAGTGGGGTTCCCACAGCTCTACCACCAATACAGGAGCGACATGTTTCCATCATGTCACTTATGACATCATGGGTGATAGAAATTCTTATAAATCTGCCATCTTTTGAGGTATGTGGTTTTCAGCAACCAAAATGTCATTATGAGGCTTTCACTGTGCTTAAAAGATGGGCAGGGGTGTGAAGGAAGGCCATGATACCTCATAGGCCTAGGTGAAATCTTTCCTGCACAAGAATAGGCTGATCTCAGTCACTTACTGTTTGGCCTAGGGAGTTGAGGAAGGGCAGAGATGCCTTTAAAAACTTTTGAACCCAGAAAGGCAGAGCTGGAGAGAGGCAGTAGTGGTTCGTGTGCCAAAAAGGGAGTGAGCATGATGGGTAAACCAAGAAAATGACAAGTCTGGTATGTGGGATGTCCAGGGAAGAGGGCTTCCTGTGTCCATGGGTGAGCACCAGATAACAGAAGATTTGTAGGGGCTGTGCCTTGGCTGGGGCAGGGTGGTGTAAGACAAGAAATACAGATGGCAGAAGACAGGGGTGCTGCCCAGGTCTTAGATGTCAGGCAGAGTGAAGCTCCTGCTGTAAGCCCCCAGGCTGCCATCATGACTGCCAAGTCCACTGAATGGCCGGAGAGGACCAAGATCCTTACAGAGGAGACCAGGCTGCCTCATAGCCCAGGGACTGCCACCCCCTCCAGTCCCATTTTCTGTTTCTGGGGGGTTACCCTTCTCCACAGCCTCTCAGCTCTTGCCTTGTAGGCTTGTACAGGTACACACATTCCCCTCTGTGTACCCACTAAGAGGGCTTTCATTCTCTGAAGGCCATGTGATGCTATATACCCCAGACTCAGGGTAGACTTCCTTCTGGAACCACCCGGGGCACCCATAGACAGAGCGGTGACACAAAGTGCAAGCTGCCCCTGCTCACATCTTTATTCATCCTGGACATGACTTCCCACTCCACCTGGAGCCACTTCTGATGGTTCTCAGGGTGTCCTGTCTCCAGCAAGTGTGTAGGCTGGTAGCTCCAGAGACTTAAGGGAATACTGGTGTAGACAAGAGGGTCCTGAGGCACCAGACAGGGGCCAGGGTAAGGGGAGGCCAACAGGATACAGGAGAAGCACCATGGAGACCTGGCTTCAGTATTCAAAAGTCACGGTCTTGACCCGCAGGTACTCATTCAGGGCCGCCTCTCCTGCAAGAAAGCACATGCATCTGGGACATGCTATGGCTGTGCATGGTTCCCCTCGGGGATCCCTGAGATGAATACACCTGTGGGCAGTCGAGAAACTAAAGCCCTGGGGAAATGACATACTCAACTCAGGCTGTCCCTATAGTAAGTTACGGGCTTAGGCTTCAGTGCAGGCAGGGGACTGCAGAAGCAATCTGGAGCAGCCATTCCAGAACCTTTCTTGGCCTCTCCTACATTGTGGTAGTAGAGGAGGTGGGATGGGTTCCCTGCTGGCTTCCTGCCCACCCTGTGACTGGATTTTCCTGTATATATTCTTTCCACTGCTGCTTGCTGTCTCAGCAATGACATCAGCTCCAAGTGTCCCCTCCCAGCAAGAAATGAGCAACTATCTTGTTCAATGTGACATTCCAGCACTGGGGACAGAACCTGGCACTTGGTGGCCTTTGACAGGTGTTTGCTGAGGAGATACGTGAAAGCAGCCCCATTGACAGGGTTTGGTTACCCAGATCTTTGCCAAATCCCGACTGTTTGAATCCTCCGAAGGGTGCAGCCACATCAGTCTTATTGTATGTGTTGACGAACACAGTGCCTGCCTGGAGCTTGTCACTGACATACAATGCCTTGTTAATATCCCGGGTAAAAACACCAGAGGCCAGGCCAAATTCCGTGGCGTTGGCCCGAGTCAGCACGGCATCCACATCCCTGTGGGGGAAATCCAAGAACTCTCTGAGGGATGCTCAAAGGACTCATTTTTGGACCTGGGACAAGGCAAAATCAGATTCTGCTCCCCCAAAATGTCCTCAGCCATGAGACCCTAAAAGGGCAAGACAGAAGAATGGGCAGCAGAGAGAAGAGTAGAGTCTTGAGGGATGGGGTCTAAGTATCTCACAGAGCAGATCTGGACTAGGGGCGTCTTATGCAAGAAGGGAACTCAGAAAGACAGCTTTGGGCACAGGCGGACTAAGCATCATCAGACATCAGACCTAAGAGCTGGGGTTGTGTCTGCTTGGTAGAGACAGTGAAGTCTATAAGGCCAATTGGTTGGAATAGGTAAAGACGAAGGTGTCATTTTGCCTGAACCATGAGTCAGGAAAAGGTGTTGTGGGTCAGACTACCACAGAGCTGCAGTCATTCCACTGTGAATGGACACTTCCTTCTCCTCAACCTGATGGCCTGGATGACTCCTGGGCCAAGGGGTGTGTTCTCAGGCTAGCTCCTGAGGATCCTTGCTTCTGCCAGATGGTTTCCGTGGGATCCAGGCTCCAGGTCAGTACCACAGAGAGATAGCCAAAGCCCCTGTGAGTATAACTACTTCCTTTGTATCAGGCACAGAGCTAAGGCAGGCTCACTCCATCCAACCAACCTGAAGCACAGGTTCATTCATGACTAAGACCCAATGCCACAGTTGTCCCAGGCCATTTAGTCAGGGTCAGTTTAGTACTCATAGTACAGACACCAGGAGAGCAGAACCTGGCAGGCTATAATAAGAACAGAGAGATGGAGGGCAAACACAGGAAAGCAGGGACATACAAATAAATTGCCCTTTGTTCATCTGGGCCTGGAGGCCATCCTGACCTAGGGGAGGGAGGGCAAGGGAGCCCCATGTACTTCAAGAGGCCTCTACAGACAGACCAGGCACTGTGTACAAGTTCTTCACTGACACAGTTTCCTTCTAATGGACCATGTCTTACAACTGATGTCAAGATTCTAGGCACACAGAAAAAGCCCTGAAAGGCATAGCAGATCACATACCCATCAGCAAACCGAGAGATGATCATGATGGGCCCAAAGGACTCCTCCTTAGCGATGTACATGTGGTCCTCCACATCTGTAAAGACTGTTGGCTGAAAGAAGAAGCCTGTAGGAGAGACAGAGGCCTGAGGCATGTAGGAGGTATAGGTCTCTGTCTTCTCCCTATGCTGGCCAGGGCCTGGCTCACACAGCTCTGTGTTCAGCTCTGGTTCCAACAGGTACACTAGAGACTCAGGCACCTCATGCTCAGTCTTCCAGGTAGAAATGGTCAAGAAGAGTCAACCCTGATCTGTCCTTTTTGATTGAGATTTAGACAATGCTCCACTTCTATTGTTTAGAGAACAGATGTGCTGTCTCCATGTTCCTGGGGGGGGCGGGGTGCACTGTTCCTGTTTGATTCCTCTCCCTGTTCTGTGAATAGTGCTTACCCTAAACTTTGCCATCTACCCCCTGCTAGGCTATCCCCAGCCTTAAGGGACTCCCACATTAGTGATGCAGGGAAGTTTGTGCTTGAATGCCACTTGAGATAAATGATGAGCTGTTGTGTGAGTGGGACACTGGGAGCGGTGGTTCAATCTGAGGAGCAGCAAATAAAGATGGCAGAAGATGAGAAGCATCTAGACAGAGTGTAAGAGATGATGGGTGAGGGGTAAGGGCATGTCACGCTAGTCGCAAATGAGGCCGTGGTGGTGGTGGTTAGGAAACTTGCCCCTTATGCAGGAAGGTAGCATTGCTGAGTGCTGGAATCCAAGAGCTTCCAGGGAATAAATAAAGTGTTAGTGACTCACAGGACACCTGGAAGAATGAGGTGTAGAAGGTGGCAGGGAGGACCAAGGTATCAATGAGGTGCCAAACTGAACAGAACCATGAGGAAATTAACATCAAGGGGTCAGAAAGAGATGTGTTCTTTCTCCCCCTCTTCCTTCCCATCAGTTAAGGACAGCCTCCTCTATGTGGGGTTCCTTATAGAGTGTAATAGGTAGACAGCAAAGGCAGGCAGGGTCTGGAGCTGCAGTGCTGTGGGTAGGCAGCACAAAGCTCCATCTATGTGCTGCTTTCCTGTTTTGAGTAGCTAGAATTGAGTAGATTCCAGAGAAGCAACTGTGTCTGGGGTCAGACACTGATGATTTCAATGAGAATGGGCCCTATAGGCTCATATAAATGCTTGGTCTCCAGATAGTGGAACTGCTTGGGAAGTATTAGGAGGTGTGGCTTTGTTGAAGGAGGCATGTACTTGGGGGCAGGCTGTAAGGTTTCAAAAGCCCATGCCATTCTCAGTTAGCTCTCCCTGCCTCATAGATGTTATCTCAAGATGTGAGCTCTTAGCTACTGCTCCAGTGCCATAACTGCCTGTCTGCTGCCATATTTCCCACCAAGATGGTCATAGGTTTACTCTCTAAACCTGTAAGCCCACAATAAACTCTTCAGTAAGTTGCCTTGGTCATGGTATCTTTACAGCAACAGAAAAGTAACTAAGATATTCAGTGAGATGATTGTTGAAGCCAAGTGCCTACTATCTAATGCTGGCTATGTCAAGAGCTCTGGACGGGTGGCCTTATCCATGAGAATATGAAGATCTGCACCATCTCAAGGATTGCCCACTCATGTAGCTAAGGGCAGCTGGCCATCACTGGAGAGACACTGTGACATTCCCACCTGTTACCTAGCAATTTCCTCTACACTAAAACACTCCCAGGAAGGAGGAAGGAGGCTCTAACATTCAGGTAAATGACACAAGACACATGAGGCCCTGCCGCCCGCCTGCTCACTAAGCAGAGAAAAGGGAGAAGAGACAGCAGTGAAGCTGCATTTGGGTTGTGTGGGGTGTTTCAGGATGCAGCTTTGGGAACTGTCACTCAGGTTCTGATGCCACTGCCTTTGAGCTATCAGAACCTGAGCTCCTGTAAGTGACCCCAATAACTAACTCACCAGCTTGCTGAGCTGGACGAGGGTAGTACTGTCTCTTTAGGTGGTCACTGGTGCCCTAGCTGGGGTGAGTAGACATTAGTTCATGTCTCCCCAGAAGTCACACAACCCTACAAAACAGCCATCCAGAAGAGGAACCGAAGAGGGAGAACCTTTAACTCAAGTCAGAAGAGACTGACACGATGGTGGGTGGACTCCTCACCTTTCAGTTTCAGAGGGTCTGGAGGGTAACCAAACAGCTAAGGCCCATTATATCAAGATCCCAGTTTGAGCTGGAGGCCTCAATCCTGACCACACAGGTATTTAGTCTTCAGCTATATCCAGTTAAATCAGAGGCCTAGTATTTGCTGCCTCTGTTTACCCAAGTGAGATGGAGAACTCTGACTGACCTGGCCTTGGGACTTGGTTCCCACCACAGACCAGCGTGGCCCCTTCCTTCACTCCACGCTGGCAATACTCCACCAGCTTCTTCAGGTGGGCCTCATGGTTCTGCGGGCCATGGTTGGTGTCTCTGTCCAGGGGGTTGCCGATTTTCATCTTCCTCACCTCCTCCACCTGCAGAAGGTCCTCAGGTCAGGTCCTGCTCAGTAATGCCACCACAATGTAATGCCACCACAATGTAATGCCACCACAATGTCTCTCTCTATGCATATACATACACACATACATATATAGGTAAATAATATACATACACAATATATATACATATCTATATACGTGTGTGTATATATATATGTATATATAAACTTTGTGTACACTGGTGTTTCACCTGCAGATCTGTCTGTATGAGGGCAACAGATACCCTGGAACAGGAGTACAGACAGTTTTGAGCTGCCATGTGGGTGATGAGAATTTGCCCCTGGTCCTCTGGAAGAGCAGCCAGTGCTCTCAACCACTGAGCCATCTTTCCAGCCCCTACCAAGTGTCTTACGTTGCTCAGTACAGTGGCATCTCCCACCTTTGCAGTTGCATACTGACCACAGTCCCTGAAGAATGTATGAAGCCATTTCCCAGCTACTGGGGCTTTCCCAGCCTGACTCCAAGCCTATCTACTATAGCAGTCTCAGTGTCAGACAGAAGGACATTGAACAGAGAAGAATCCCAAAGCTCCAGACTATCTACCTCTGCTTTCAATTTTGCATCAACACTTTGAGAGCGGCTTCCTTTGGGAAGCATTCCCTCTGCTTCACTCAGCTTCAAAGTGAGTCTAGGCTTTGGAGCTTAAAGATCTTACTGGGGTGTCCCCAGCCAGGGAGTGCCAGAGGAGGTGATCTAATGGCTCTGGAGCTTGGACATTAAGAGGGCATAAAAGGGGTTAGGGCCAAAGAGATGACCCATGGGTTAAAAGCATGGGCTGCTCTTCCAGAGGACCAGGCTTGGTTCCCAGACATACACAGAGGCTCACAACCATCTGCCACTCTAATTCCAGGGGACTGATGCTCTCTTCTGATCTCTGCAGACACCAAGTATGCAATGTATACACACATATGTGGGAGAAGCATATATCCATATAAAATAATCTTTAAAAAAATAGGGTGTAGGATGAAGAAAGAAAGAATCAATGGCCAACAAGACATCTATTAGTCTTTGGGAGAGCAGCCCCAGTCTCTATCTTGTATGACTTCTGACTTGGAGTCTCCACCCTTATTCAGTTCAGGATTTACTCTAGTCTGGATGGACTGTGAACCATGTAAGCTTAGCTTCTGAGTGGTGTGTGTCATTTGTCATATAGCAAAGCTGCTCAGTCTTTCCCTGTCCTTGTCACCTTTCAGACTTAGACCCATTCCTGACTATTCTGACTTGGCCTGGTCTCCTCCCAAGGCCTTTGTGTTAAAAGCTTGATTGCCAGACTTGAGGGGGTTGTTGGGATATAGTGGGACCTTTGGGAAATAGGACATAGCAGGAGGGAGTGAGGTCACTGGAGTTGTTTCCTTGAAGTAAATATTGGGACCTCAGCCCTTCCTCTCTTCTACTTCTCAGAGCCATGAAGGGAGTGTGTTGCTCTGTGGTGCACTCTCTACCATGATCCTCTGCCTCACCACAGGCCTGATGCAAAGGGGCCAAGTATCATGTACCCCGAGACTGTGAGCTAGGGCAAGCCTTTCTTCCATGTGAATTATTTATCTCAGGTATTCTGTACCATAGACTTTCCCATCCCCAGGAAATGTTCCCAAATGGTCATGTCATCCCATCTTTTCTCAGGTGTCCTAGACAAAGTGTACATAAAGAGACAGACTGGCCATTGCCACCTCTCAGCATCTCTGCCTGCACATTTCTGTTGGGTTCCTGCCTGATATCCAGGACCCAGGGTGGGCTTATAGTTGCCTCAGGGACACCCCTAGCTGCCATAGCCTTGACACCATTGTCTAGACTGAGGATGAACGAGGCGGGGCTCTGGCTGGGCCAACCTGTGTCCCTCCCATAGCTTTATTCTAACAACTGGAGTTTTCCCTCTCTGGTTTTTTGTTATGAAGTTATGTTATGTCAGTCTATAACTGCCAGCCTCGTGTGATGAGGCTGGTGACACTGAAACCAATTCACTGAGAGATCCAAAAGCAAGAAGTAAAGCCATTCCTTGCTGGACCTGGGACTTAGTGGCAGAGCATTTACTAGCCAAGACTCTGGGCTCCAGGTCATAAACAAACAAACTACTACCACCAAGCAAATAAGACAGCCTTCCAGGGCTAAGAAGACCTGTTTGCTCCTGAAGTCAGCCTCAGCCTGCCCTTTGCGGTTCAGTTACCCAATAACTCCAGGGGGAGCTGCTGCTTGGCACCTCTCAGGTCCCCAGAAACTAACTGCCCTCCTCACTCCATGGCCAGCAAAGCCCAGCCTCTTGATTCTGGGCACCTGCATAGGATACTTCCTACTCCAGGGATACTGCTAGGGGTCCCGAGGCCATTCCTGTCCTCTCCTGATCACTCCTGTGGCCTCACCTAAGGGTGCCAGCCCTTGTGAATCCTGTATACTTGGTCCTCATCCTAGGCTCTAGAGGATGGGCCAAAGCCTTGGCAAGGACTAGACCACTAAGGTACCCTCAGCCCATAGGCCCTTTGGCTATGTTGATTTGAGCTGAGGACTCGAGCATTCCTCAAGAACCCTCTGGTGGGTGGTACCCAGTGACAGCCCAGCACCCCTCAGTCCACACTACTGTCTCTCTTTCAGCCTGCCCCTGGAGCTCAGACTCTAGAACTCACCACTTTCTGCACAAACTGGTTATGGATGGAGTCCTCTACGAAGAGACGGCCTGCTGCAATGCAGTTCTCTCCTTTGTTGAAGAAAACGGAGCTCATGCCCTTCAGAGAAGCGCAGAAATGCCAGGTCTCAGATCTCCAAGTGCTTCTGCCCCACTGCCCCCCAGGACTGTTAACCCTTCTCAAGGAAGAGGGAGTGTGCCTGAATCCTGCCTTCCTCCCATGGGTCAGGCTTGACCAGCACTGGGCACAGAAGTCCTGTGCAGTCCTCAGTCTGTAGAGGCAAGAGGTGGCGGTGGGAGATGAGATCACAAGGTCACATGGCAGAGATCTCACTCCCATTGCCACACAAGGATTCTGTTCACATGACAAGCAACGGAGAACAGTATGTGTGGTGAGCTTGAGCCTGCCTGGACCCCCAGGCCATGGGTAGGCTCACTGGGTAACCCAAAATGTACCAGGTCTTCTTGGGATCTGACTGGAGCGGTACCAGACTGTGTGTTAGCAGGGTTAAAGGGCAGGGCTGAGAGAGACAGCATCAGTCCTTGGAAAGCCCCTGCAGGAATGCAAGAAAGCAGCTGGAACACACTAGGAGCCAAGAAGCACTCTGTAGGAGGCCAGGGGTGGGGGGCAGAGACAGCCCAGCCCTTCTGGTTTGCATGATACAGCCCAGCAGTTGGCACTGGCCTCTAGCTATGAGCACGGCTCAGCAGCAGCAGCACTTTGAATTGAGCCAAGATCCTGGGCTATCAGGCTCATGGGGCCATGTATAAGGAAGACCCTGGCCACCGTTAGCTTCCAGTCAAGCAAGGGTGGACTCCCTCTTGGGGCTCTGTTGGGTGTCATGCTCTCCTCTAAGGCAGAATGGGGCTTGGTTTAATGGGCCTGACTAATTTGCTCCCGTGGAGTGGAGAGGGACCAGGGCATATGAGTGACAACACCAAATGGCAAGAGCCCCTTCTACTTCCATGGCATGTGCCACATGCGGTCACTGTCCTGAGTCCTCCTCATTCATGTCAGTCTAAGAGGCCACCACAAATGGGTACTTTTCTGGCCCTGTGTACTGGGTGTGCAGAGGCCTAGCCTGTGGCTGCCCAGTGCATAGTTGGAAAGTTGAGTAAGTGTGCACAGGGTCATCGGCAGAGTGGTGGCTGTCAGTGGGGTCATGCCCAAGAGATCCAGGGACTTTGCTTTCCACACATGCCAAGACAGGCTGCCTGTTCATGTCCTCAATCAATGGTATGACCGGACATGCTGGGAACACACTGTGGAGGGCACATGCCATCCTTGCTCCAAGGGTGCCTCTTGCTATGCTACCTGTACTTGTGACATCATGGAGGGCTATACCAGGTTAGGCTAACCATGGGAGCCAAGTGATGCCCGACTCCTGTCCCTCTGCCTCTGGTCCAGTGCACCCCACTCTTCCTCCCGCCTGGTCCTATCCCTGCCGTGTCCCCCCATACCCAGCCTCACCATCTGTACAGCCTTGTTGAGGTCACAGTCAGCAAAGATGATAAGAGGTGACTTCCCGCCCAGCTCCAGAGAGACTTTCTTCACATTACTCAGGGCACAGCTGGAAGGAACAGAGGGCTGGGGCTGGTATCAGGTGGCCTGAGGGACAGGGGCTTGCAGGTGGTGGATGGAGCCGCTCCAGCATGTGCTGGACTCCAAAGAGTAAACTGGATCCACCTTCTCCCCACAACCCATTCCCAGCTCCTACCACTGGGCCATCCCTATTCCCCTCACATCCAGGCCAGGCCTGTCCCTTCACACTCACTGGTGCCCTCTGCTCCACTCTGTCCCCTTCTTAGGGTCTTTTTCTGATCCCCCCCATATAAAACCCCCAGTGCCCCGTGTCTGCCAGATGCTGCATTCCACGTCGTATTTATGAATGACTCTGTCTGTGAGAAGGCAGGCATCCCCACAGTAGCATGTATTTGTCTGGTTTCTAAGACATCCCAGTGCCCAGTACATAGCTGGTACTCCAGAAATGCAGATTAAGTATATCCTGAAGAGAATTGTCCCTCAGCTGGCCAAAGAGGAATAGCTCAGGCTTTTAATGACCAAGCAGAAAGATGCTGGGAACCACAAACATATGTCCATGGGCAAGACATAAATGATGCCACCCTCAAGTAGGCACCAAAAATTGCCTGGGAGAAGAGGTCTTCTTGCCCTGAACCAGCCCTGCCCCAAGGACCCTTGTGGAGACCAGTGTCCTCATGCTGAGGCTCTGTATGGACAATAATGTATATGCACAGAAGTTACACTTGTCCACTTGCATCCACAGCTCTCTCTATATGATGCCAGGGCATAACACCATGTGAGCATGCTGTGAATACTTGCGTTGCTAGATAACTTAAGAGAAAGGTTGCACACATTTGGCATAGGCAAAATTGATTTTTTTCAAATGTTTCCAATTTGCAGCTGTTTGAATCTACCATGTGGAAACCATGGATACAAAAAAGCCAATTATAATAGATTCCATTTAATCTAACTTATCAAAAACATTGCCAGGCCAGCTTGCAATCAATATAAAAGGTAGGAATGAGTACATTTTAGTGTGTGTTGTTTTAAAAATCATTGTATAGTTCATAGTCCTGCAATCTCAAGTCAGATCCGCTGACTTCTAGCCCTGCTAGAATAGAAGGTGACATGGTACTAGGATCTGCTGGGTTGTGTGGCCTCCAATGGGCAGCCCGACAGGCCTTTCAGGGACTTGTGGAAACTCAGCATCTGTATTAACACGGCTGCTGGGACTGGCTGTGTCCACCAAAACCCAAGAAGCAGGACCCAGCTTATGGGATACATCATCTATACCCAGACACCACGGCCTGAATGATCTCTCCTCTCTACACCCCACCTACCTTTTCATGATGTGTTTTCCCACCTCTGTGGAACCCGTGAACCCTATTTTCCTCACATCAGGGTGGTCTGAGAGTCTCTGGCCAACCAGCGAGCCTGTGGTATGATAGGTGATAGTCAAGGTCAACTTTGGGGGCTGGGCAAGGCACAGTCACTTGTTTCTCACACGTCCACCAGAGGGTGGTACAGCATGCTCTCTATAAGATGCCCCATGAAGGGGGCTCATGGGGCCTTGCCCTGTTATAGACTGAAATATGTCCTTCCAAATGATAATGCTAACATACTAACCCCTGTGCCTCTGAATGTGAGTGCACCTGGAGGCAGGAACTCTAAAGAGTCACAGGATGGACCCTACCCTATGTGACTACTGTCCTTATAAGAAGAGGAAATCAGGACACAGATCTACACAGAGGATGAGCATGTGAAGGCACATGTACAATGGCATCTTCTGGGCAGGGAGAGAGGCAACAGAAGGCATGCCATCCAACTCCTTGTTCTTGAGCTTACAGCCCCCAGGGATGTAACCCAGCTGTCTGATGAGCACTCAGGCTCAGCACTTTATTAGAGCAATACCAGAAACCACACTTTGTACAAAGTGTGGGAATCAGGGGTAACTGGAGGTCACCTAAACACTGTGGCTTTCAAACGTCAGGATCAACCCTTGGTGTAGAGCACAGTGGATTGATCATCACAGACTCGAAAGGCCTCCTGTTAGGTTGCTGTTGGCCTAGAGTTGCTTGCATTGCTGAGTTCCGGTCCACCTCACACTACAGCTCTCTCCCTTATGTCCCTCAGCTTGGCCAAAGGCCAAGTCCTTGATATCCTCCAGGCCCTGATTCAGTGAGACCATAGGGTGGGTTGCCCTGTAGATGCCTTTTCTCAGGCTCAATATAACCCCTCAATCCCCAGGTTCTTTCTTGACATGGTTTCTGCTCTCATGTTCTCATTCCCGACTGTTCTTTCCCCTCTTGCTCATTTAAGCAACCTTTAAACACTCAAAGCCAGCTTGGCCCAGGGCTCGCACATCTCAGTTTACAGGACTTCCTTAGCTGGTCATGGCCAGACCTCCAAAAGCCACCTTTAGATGTCACCTCCTGAACTGCATTTCTTGCCAAACTCCCAGGAATCTAGAACCATTTATCAGCCCTAGCCTATCGCTTGGATGCTGTAGGACCTCTCAAATGCAATGCCTTTAGAAAGGTGCTTTTAATCTTCACCAGTCCTGGTCCCTGCCCGATCCCAGGGGTCTACTATGGTAAACTGGCCGCTCCATGCAGTAAGCTTATCCAAGGGGAGAACCTGGGTGTTGTAGACCTTGCTGACACTCCTGTTAAATCACTGCATAGGGGAGAAAATGTTTGCAAAGATGTATATGTGACAAAGAACTCATATCCACAATATGCAAAAGTATTAAAAACAAGCTATACTAAGAAACAAATGACCCACTAAAATCCAGGCAAAAGATGTCCAGAGATTCCTCCCTAGAAACAGAGAAAGTAAGCAAGCATAAAAACAAAAACCAGGGGCTGGAGAGATGGCTCAGCGGTTAAGAGCACCCTCTGCTCTTCCAGAGGACCCGGGTTCGATTCCCAGCACCCACAAGGCAGCTAACAACTGTCTGTAGTTCCAGTTCCATGCAAACACCAAGGCAAATAAATAAATAAATAATAAATAAATAAAGTTTAAAAAAACCAAAAAAACAAAAAAACCCCAAAAAACAAAAAACAAAAACAAACAAAAAAAAAACAATAACATTGCTTATGGCAAGGTCTTGCTGTGTAGCCCAGGGTGGCCTCGAACTCAAAGTAAATCTCCTGGCTCAGCCTATCAAGCATGGAGCCTACAGTTAGTGCCACCCCACAAATAGTATGTGTCATCAAAGAAATGCCCTTAGTTCTGTGGCTTTCCCAAAGCCGCCATGTCACACCGATACAAGGCTGTGCACTTTGCTGGCAACACAGACAATGAGAAACTTTAGAAATAACAATTTTGAAAAACACACTTGGCAAATTCTGAAATTGTTTTGTGTTTATAGAACTAAAGAGACACTGGAATTGCAATAATCTCATACTTAAGAATGATACAAACAACACAACAGAGCCAGAGAGATAGCTAAGTGGATAAAGGTGCCTGCTGCCGAGCCTGACTACCGGACCACCTAAGCTCAACTCCTGGTACTCATGAGCTGGAAGGGGAGAACGGACTGCCTTAAGCTGTTCTCTGGCTTCTACATGCGGTATTCCATTGGGAGAGTCGGCCGCTTGGCAGATGTGGTTGAGGGGTTGGGGAATCTCTTCTTCCTGAAGTCCTTGATAAAGTGAACATCCCAAAGCACCATCTACCTTTCCAGGACTTGGCTCTGTGACTCTCGGGAAGGCTGTCTGTAAGAACTGAGAACTCCAATACTGTGTAAAGAAACCAACCTTTAGGGCGTGCTCAACAACAGAGATGTGAGGGGATGTCACTTAGGTGGGGCAGGAGGCTCCAGGAAGAATAAGATAAACTGTGGGTCACGTGATCCCCAAGAGGAGGAAGGAGAAGCCCTTCAAACTTCAAATGCTGGCTTTAAAAATCACCCTTCACAGAGTGGAGATGTGGCTCAGCCACTGAGTACCAGATGCTTGTTTTTAGAGGACCTGAGTTTGATTCCCAGCACACAGCTGGGTGTCTCACACCCACCTAACTCCAGCTTCAGGGGAGTACACAGCTTCTGACCTCCACAGCCACTTACACTCCTGGGCATATACCCTCCACACACATAGTTAAAAACATTAGCTGGGGGGTGGTGGCGCACACCTTTAATGCCAGCACTTGGGAGGTAGAGGCAGAAATGTCTCTGAGTTCAAGGCCATCCTGGTCTACAAAGCAAATTCCAGGACTACACAGAGAAACCCTGTTTAGAAAAACAAACACAAAACAACAAAATCATGCCTTCAAAGGGCTTAAAGTTGTAGAATAGTTTATACTATGGGGTACTGTCAAAAAATGATGAGCAGAGGCTAAAGAGATGGCCAGTGGTTAGAAGTACTGAATGACTCAGGTTTGATTCTCAGCAACCACACGGTGGCTCACAATTATCTATAACTCCAGTTCCAAAAGAGCTAATGCCTTCCTCTGGCCTCCTTGATGCACCAAGAATGCACAGAGTGTACTGATACATATACGAAGACACACACACACACACACACACACACACACACACACACACACACGTAAGAAATGTTTTCTAAAAGCTTGTAGCTTTAATGTCATTTTGCCCTAGCACCCAAGTGCTCTAAGCCTAGATGACTTCTCATATATGCCTAAGAGTAAACAATTCTCAAGCTACATAGATTATCTAGAGTGTAGACAAAAACAAGACAGAAAGCATCCAGGAAGGTACCTGAAAGTTAAGACCCTCTCAGGTGCCATGTCTCCGCAGAGTGGGTCCTCCTCCATCACAGGCTCATCGTGGCACAGTCCTCCCCACACTACTGTGGCCATGTGTGTACCTGAATGCTCTGAGTTTCAGCCCTTTCCCTACCCCAGTCCTTACCAGATCCAGGGAGGATGTTGACCACGCCCTTGGGAATGCCGGCCTTCAGTGTCAGCTCTGCAAACTTCAAGGCTGTGAGTGGGGTCACCTGAAGGAGGTACAGGGAGGAAGTCTGAGTGTAGAAAAGTTTGAATGCAGGGTGCATCCGGTCCTCCCTTCATAGCCTTCTCCCGGAAGCTAGCTTTCTGAAGCAGGAATACTGTTCATGAAACAGTAGGATGACCACAGGGAGGCCATATTCATGGCCAGCCATAGGCACTGCCCACCCAGCTAGCTTCTCCAACATCTCCCAGGAATGAGGTCTTCAAGTCCACCTTATTATGCTACGGAGTATGCTGCACTCCCCTACTAGGAGCTCCTCAGCCAGGCTTGGATGTTTTCCACCCCATGCTTGTCCCTTCTTGGTGTGTTTGTACTTAGCCCTGAAGAAAGTGTGTCAGGGACAGGCTAGCAGGTCCATCCTCAGTGGCTCAGCTCCCCAAGCAAGGTGACCCTCAGCATGAGACCAGCTCAGATAACTGCAGGCATCAGCCTATGGAGGAGGTCCCTGGTAAAACTGTATTGCCACAGGGATCCTGGTGACCAGCTCTCCATGTCTCTGTGTACCTCTGCATACTGCACCCTTTCTGGAAACCAAAAGGGAGGTCATTTCCCAGCCCTTCTGTTCCTAACATCCACCCCTCCTTCTGGCTCCTATAATCTGGTGGTTCAGTGGTTTCTTCTAGTCAAGGTTAGGTCATTTCCTATCCCCACAGGATGTTGGCTGAATGGCTGTCTATGACTCTGGGGTCTCAGACCTTGTCAGTGGCCTTTTTTAAGGCTGAGTTTACACAAAGATGAGGATGACCTGAATCAAAACAATGACCATGACCCATTTGCTGGTGGCCATGCCAGAGAAGCATCAGATGGCAGTTGACTTCAGGGTGTCAACCCACTAGGAGGAAGACCCCTGATGGGTGAATCTCCGCTAGCCACAGCCCCAACTCCACACACTCCAGAATGTCTTTTGCTTCTGCTGTGCCCTCACATGTTGGCCGCTGCCATCTTTCTCTGGTATCTGGTATGAAGTGAATGGGTGCGGGAAGATCCTCACTGCCTGTAATGTAGTGTGTTTATCTCATAGAAACATCGGGTTCTACTGAGCATTTTTACTTGCAAATTATTATGAAGATGATTTCTTCTTAAGCTGTACTGTCTAATTGATAATAACTGACATTATTTGTTAGTTTAAATAGAGTTTTGATGATAAAAATACAAACAAGGGAGTGTCACACTGCTACAACACATGAGTTTCTATTGAGCTGTATAGACTGTGGCTCAGGCTAATGATTAAGAAAATCAACTGAGTCCCAGTAGCCCATCAGCTTAAATTCTTTTAACTTTAATGTTGGGAGTGTGTTCACAGATTTCAAAGTACATCACAGCTGAAACAAAGCTTTGAAAATAATTTAAAGTTAAACTAAGATGTTTTTGTCAAGTACCTTTGGGGTAAAAAACCCAAAAAGACACCAGGTGATGGTGGTGTACACCTTTAATTCCAGCACTTGGGAGGCAGAGTTAGGCAGATCTCAATGATTTTTAGGCAAGCCTTGTCTACAAAGAGAGTTCCAGGACAGCCAGGATTGTTACTCAGAGAAACCCTGTTTTGAAAAAGCCAAAACCAAAACCCCAAAACAAAACCAAAAAACTCCCAAAAGACAATCTGAAGTTGACAAATAGTTGACTGAGGCACTTGCCAAAGCCAGGAAACAAGAACAAAGCCTCACAATCATTAGCTGACATACCTTTCTAGGATTGGTTGATGACCAAAGGTGGTGATTAATTCCTTATACTCATTTCTGCTCTCAACCTCCTGATATAAAAAACTATTGGATATACACACTAAAGATTTGAAGTAGAACTGACTGATTCTTTTTCATATATAAAAGTTTAAATTAGTGATTCCTTTAATACTCCTTATTAGATTACCTTTCAAGATAAGAAATAAAATCGATTCTTTGTAACTGCAAAACACAGCCTGCTGGTAAAAAATTAGCTTGCTTTCCTACACTTTTAATCTATAACAAGTTGCTTGGATACAAATGTATGTGGGTTCTCAGGATAATTAGTTTTCCACCTGTAGTACATAAAATGTTTAATACTGTAAGAGATATGAAAAACATGCTGTTTTTATTACTTGTATTTATTGTAATCATTCACTTGAAAAAGAGAATGTAACCACATTGTAATTTTCACATTGCCTGAAAGATTTTACTGGGGTATATAAACTACAGGAAAGAATGAAGATAGAGTTAAAATGGGCTAGAAGGAAAACATCAAGAATGAGAGAGTTAGAAGGAATTAGAAGGAAAACATCAAGAATAGGAGAAGAAAATCACCCGGAAAATAAAGAATAGAAAATGCAAAGGAAAAGTAAAGAAAATGTCTGGAGGAAGAAGGAAAGAATCAGGTGGAAGCCCACTTGAGCTGGAGTGTGCATGTATGTGTGCATGTGCACATGTGTAGGTGTGTGTGTGTGTGTGTGTGTGTGTGAGAGAGAGAGAGAGAGAGAGAGAGAGAGAGACAGACAGACAGACTGACTTTGGGCAGAAGTAAGAAGAAAGTGTTGGATCCTCTGGATCTGCCCAAGGTGGGTGCTGAGAAATGAACCTGGGACCCCTGGAACAGCAGCAGACTTTCATAACTGCTGGTCCACTTCTCAGCCCAAGCATCTTTCCTCCGTCTTGTGCCTTATTTTTAGAGGACAGGATTATTTATTTACTTATTTGACCCAAACACAACGTTCTTAAAGAAATCACTATGAAAAGGTATTTCTGGAAATAAAATACAAATGGGAATTTTAACTGTTGAATTACTATTCTAACTCTATATTTAGTCTGAGGAAAGAGGAGCAAAACAAACAAAAGCCAAATTGTTCAGCGCTGGAGGAGTGTGGGCTCCAGGACACTGTCTAGGATCTTCACAGGGTTTTCTTATGCTGCTGCCCTCCAGGTTAATGGGCTTCTAAGAACCTGCAGGAGCACTGGCCACTCCAAAGATGGCATCTTGTGTCCAGTTCCTCCTGGAGGCAAGCAGTGGATGAAGGGCAGTCAATGTACAGAAGGAACTGAGGCTGGGAGAGCTGTTGTCACCCATGGGAGGACACCTGTGGCCCATGAAAGCCCACCTCTTCTCTCCTACCCTTTCTTGCTACCTGCTGCAAGCTTCCTAAATCTCTCTGCCCATACGACTTCCTGCTAGGACTTCTGGTCTCTGAAGCCAGACACAAGGAACCAAGTTCACTGGCACCAATGGCCTGGCCTGAGAATGGGACAGGCAAGGGACACAAAGCAAGATACAGGGTGGATGTGTAAACTGTGTCCTCTGGCCACTGAGCAGTGACACACATCAGTTTAGTCTCTGGTCACCATTACTGATACCTGGACAGTCTGCTCAGCAATCTAGTACTCATTCCCAACATGTGTCCTCATCCATGTAAGCTGGTCTGTGAGGGCCAGCTCCTAACAGCAGTGTGGTGTAGGCACAGAGTGAGTTCCCCATTCCCTTCATCAGGCTGGTCCAGAGAGTATTTGCTTACCTGGGCAGGCTTGATCACCACAGTGTTCCCAGCAGCCAAGCAGGCTGCAGTCTTCCAGGATAGCATCATTAGGGGATAGTTCCAAGGGATGACAATGCCACAGACCCTGCAAACAAAAACAGAGGGTCTTTGTTCTTCCTCAGCCAAGCTGCCCAGAGTGAACCCACCAGCTGTCACTATCAAAGCCAGGATTTCCAGGAAAGGCAATGGTCTTGCTGAGGTAGCCATCCCTCCAATGCTGGACTGTATGGACTGGCCAGGGTGGAGGTCAGGGTCTGAGGGGAGCTGATGACGGAGGAAGGGAAGCAGGGGGCAGGTACAGTGAGAAAACACAGGTATATACTCAGGCTAGGAGGTCATGACAGGGTCATGGGTCACAAGATGGCGTCAGCAAGGCCTGAGACAGGGTACTTCTAAGTGTCAGGCTAGAGGCCAATGCTACAGGAGAAAAAGATGGCATCTGTATGGGAAGCCTGGGGCTGGCAGTCACCTGTGGGAACCTCTTGCTTGGTGTGTGAATCTCACACTCAGATCAGTGGTAGTAGAGACTGGGGCATGGGAGCAGGTATGCTGGACACAGCTTAATCCTTTGTGGATCTGCCACCTTTGGCTCCAGTATCATCACCATCAGGAAACCAGAAAGGAGGCTTCTTAACTAGGCTGAGGTACTGGAAAAGCACATGCAGAGGCCAATGGGCAGGATGGCTATGAGACATCCCAAGGGAGGCATGGTAAGTGTCAGCCAGAGCCTGCATGGAACAGGGTCACACAAGAGCCTGCACATTACCCTGGGAGTGGTAGAAGGCACTGGGGCTTAGGGGTGGCAAACATTTGTCCAACATACACTCAGCATCATAGACGGTCTAGGTGGGTAGCTGAGGGCAGAGCCTGAGGCTGCTAGATGATGCTGGATGGGAAGAAGTGGGGTCTTAGGGGATCCAAAGTAGGGAAATGTCAGAAGAGTCCCCCTGCTATAGGGTGAATTATGTCCCCCTTCTGAAAACCTACACATCCAGAATCACAAAGAGAATGTGACATGGCCATGGAGATGGAGGTCAGGGTGACAATTCTGTACGAAATGCCAAAGGCTGTCAGCAGACACCAGTGTGCAACACAAATGTAGATTGCACATGTCCCCATGTGCTGAAAGGTCGCTGGCTGCCATGGGGTGACAGCTTTCCTGTGCCATGTGCTTTAGCTATGATGCTGGGTGGCCACAGGCCTGAAGCCACGGGGCCAAGTGGCCATGTACCTCAGACCAAGCCTTCTCATCTGTGTGTAGATGTAAATGTCAATTACAGCTTCCCCCCTCTGGGTTATTTACAACCTGAGGCTGCTTCCTTTCAGAGACCTGCTCCCCATATCAGCTAAACCTGCCTTCCTATTCAGCAGTATCTAATAAACCTGCCTCCTCAATTCAGATCTATAAAGTAAATACACCGAGTTTCTGGTTTGCTGTTGGCATGTCTCAATAGAACACAGGCCCACTCAATCCCAGCGTTTCTGTATGTTTGCTTTCATTTCTTCATTCCCTGTCACTCAAATTAGGTCAACAGCTAAGCCATGAAGGCCATGGCAATTCTTAGTGGCTACTCTCATTGGGAAGCTTCTTGCCTTTTTCATCCAGCGGTACTAGCTGCCTGCGGTATCTGAATCCTCCCACCCACTTCAGGGCTTCAGGAGGATGTGGGAAGACCATGACAGCTCAAGTGTTTTTGGTAGAACCCTGCTCCTATAGAGCCACATGCAGGCCATGTGCAGGCGCCTAAGTTCCCCACACACTTGTGACATGAAGAGTCAGAATACTCATGGTTAAGTCATACTTTGAGAAGTCTCTGGGAACTGAGTAGGGAAGGCACTCCCTGAATGTGGGTGGCAGTATCCGCTAGGCTGGGGGAGGGGCCTAGTGTGACTCCTGGTCTGAGCCTTCCAGCTTCTCAGATTGAGTGGCCCTTGTTTTCCTGACCTTGCAGCGTGCAAGTGACTATGGCTACGAAGCCTCTGATGGTGGAGGCCAAGCCACCTGGCTCCTAAATTATAGGTACATTCCAATGGCTCTGTTCCTCTAAATAACATTGGCTTATTTGTACAACACAGTTCTTTCACAGTCATTTGAATGAAACTCCCCCTCGCCCAGCATGGCTTTGATCAGCAGTTACGGTACATCTAAATAAAGGACAGTAACTACAGCAGCACCCAACAGGGCAGGTGCCTTAGACATAAATGGAATAGCTATCCATGGATATGTGCAGGGATATGATAAGCTGCAGGCAGGTGTGTGGTGTCCCAGAACACACCTTGTCACTGTGTGTCACTATGTCTTGTCACTCACCCAACAGGTTCCTTCTTGGTCAAGGTCAAGTTGCGGTTGGGTCTAGCCTGGTTGATGGGAATAGTGGCACCCTAGAAGAAGCACAGCAGTGTCACTGAGGAGGAGCATTCCCATCCTTTCTCCTTGGTCAGCCATTCCCTGTAGGAGACCCAGGAGAACCAGGGTAGGAGGCCAAAGCTGGCAGCTTATACTTGACAGACATGGCAGGGGTTCAGAGGTATCAGATGGAGCAAAGTGACAGCTCCATGTCGGGCGTAGCCCTTGGGCTGAGGCTGGTTGTGGCAAAGACAAGGCCTCTTGCTTTGATATCTGGGCAGATAAAGAATGAGGAGCCCCTGGAGACCAACCTGCTCCTAGAGCCATTAGTGCTGAGGTGGCCCAGGGGGCCCAAAAGAAAGAAGTTACAAAGAGGCAGAATGGGGGTGGTGACTGGCAGTCCACCTCTCATATGGCCCTAGTTTTCAGCCCTTAGGGATGAGCTTTGAACCCTTTTCTCTCTGGAGAACCTTCCAAGATTGTGTGCTTGACCCCAAGGCAGGGTATGCACATGATCTTACAGCAGACCTTAGGAGGTAGGGAGGACCATGCATGGGCTCAGAGGTACCACAGGGATACCTAGGACCACATTCCATGGTTATAAGACAGAGACCCCAAATTCAGAGATGACGTGTTGTCACTAGAGATGGAGGCTTCGAGAGGATGAGGAAGAGGCCCTTGCCTGTAGCCAGCACAGATATGGGCCTTGCAACCCCAAGAACTAGACTGTGGAGATACCTGAATGGTCCTGGAAACAAGCCTCCCTCAGAGCCTCAAGGTGAGGCCCAGCCATCCCATCCACTTCTCACAGCTGGATTTTGCGTGTCCCCCAAAAGCCTGCTTACTAGTGGCTCATTCCCCAAAAGGGCACTACTGGGATGTAAAGAAATTCTTAGGAAGTGGGGCCGTGTGGATGGATGTTAGGTCTTGGGGGTGTCCTTCAAATTCTCCTGTCTCCCCTTTATTTTCTTTGTAAGACTCCTGCTGTGACATGAGCAGATCTGCTATCCCTCACTCTTGTATCAAGATGTGTGTGACAGACCCAAGAGCAATGGAGTCGACAGACTGTGCATGGAGCCCTTCTGAACCACCAGCCAACATCTACCCATTAACTTCACAAGTCGACTCTCTAGGTAACTGCAGCAGAGAGCTGAGGCACACTGTGAGACCCTGGCTCAAATCCAGCCAACTTCCTGGACTCTCACTGGCAGAATCTCAAGTTGCCATGTTTTAAGTGATAGGTGCTTGGTGGCATGTTTAGCAGGTACCTCCCCGGAAACCCACCTGCACACAAGTAAATGAATACATGGCAGATGGGAGTGCAAACCTCACCTGGATTTTGTCACACCAGCCAGCAAAGTAGCGGAAAGTCTGGATGGACATGCCCACATGTGTCTTCAGGGCCAGTGTGTAGACAGCACCTGCATCCAGGGCCTCAATAGTGGCTAACTCTTCCTGGTGCTGCTCCATGAGATCAGCCAACCTGGCCGATGACAAGAGATGGGCAGGAGATTGGCTTAGGTCTGCCACCGTCTTACTGTTCTTTCAGTGTTACTCCTTATGAAGTGGAGGGCTGTGCCCTCTTACTGAAACTGTTATTCCATGTGCTGGCCTCACTTTTCCCATCTGTAAGATGGGACAATAAAGTCTACCTTTCTTGATGCGTGTGGGAATGACAGACTCTGTCTGCTTTCTTTCCTCTTCCTTCCTGGAAGACCTATGGATTGCCAACTTTACAACATCTCCATGAAGTTGCTCTGAAGAGTTGCTCTCCTGCCTGTGGCTGTGGCTAACAGCCAAGAGGCCACTGTCCTGAGAGACCACCCTAACTGTTTCTGGATAGCTTCAAAAGAGAGAAAGTACATTCAATCTGATGGGATGACTCAGTCATGTCCCTGAGGCTGAGGTCTGGAGGTTGAGAGGTGGCCCCAGACCTTTAAGTAGGAGATATGTGTGGGGAAATTGCCTTTCAGGCCACTATGAGTCTGTGCTCATCGGTATCTGTTTTCCCTGCTTCTGATGGCCCCTGTGGGCAGCCTGGATAATCAATGTCCCTTCGCTGACAGGAGGCTTTCCTGCTAATGGGGCAGGCTTCAGTCTTGCAGAGGTACCTGGGTTAAGTTCAAGTGTATGACTGAAGCTGCTGTCAGTTCCCACCCTGTCCCTTCTGCACACAGGGTCCAGCTGCTCCTGACAAAGACTCTGACATCCTCCAGAGCAACCCAGGCCTCTGACGTCAGAACCTTTGCCAGGAGCGGCACACCAAGCCTGGGGCTACTCTGCAGCTAGTTCTCCAGAAGAACTGTCCTGCCTGCTCCAACACACACACACACACACACACACACACACACACACACACACACACACACACACACACACACAGAGAGAGAGAGAGAGAGAGAGAGAGAGAGAGAGAGATGTTCATTCCACAGGAGTCAGAGTTCCCTCTAAGGGCTGGCAGGCACTATCATGGTGAGGAAACGGGGGTTATTGTAACAGTGGCCACCAGGTGGCAGATCATCATCTCAGGGAGAATGCTTTCAGTTGTTTATGGTCCAAAGGTGTCTGGAGTTTCACAGTGAGACCATTGCCAGGTCTGGGAACCACAAGATCACTAGCTGACTCTTCCCTAAAATCTATATCTCCTTCAGGGAGTCTGGAAACCTCACCAAGGCTGACCTCCTCAGTCTTGTGGTCCCAAGGCTCCAGTCCTGTTCTAGTCTGCATGCCACTCAGGGTTCCCGCTGGCTCCCCATGACTGTGCCACCCAGAATCTCTGGCTTCAGGAGCAGACAAACACCATTCCTACCACAGAGCCATGTTTTCCCGCCTGTCACCGGACAAACCCAGGTAGGCTAGCACCAAAATTGGGCTCCACCCTGCTCAGGGCCTTCTCAAGGACACTGAGAAAAAAAATCCAGGCAGATTCAATTGGCTTCCTTCAAGTCTGATTGGCTCATCTTTCCATTACCACCTGCTTCTGCTTCTGGAAATATCACTCCCCAATTCAGAGTATGAACTGAAGTTCCCAGGGCCGGGGGGAAAAACAGGCCAGATTAAAGATTTTCCAAGGCAGATTAATTGATTAGAACGTGTGGTTGTGGGAAGTTAGAATGCTGTAGATCCCAAGCTAAACTGTCACAGACTAATTGTGGTCCCCTGTTGGCCATGCACTGTCTACCTGTGTCTGAGCTATCATCACTGTGGCTCTTAGGTGAAGCCCTTTGAAACATATGAATGTATTAGACCACCAGCTTTCATCAACCCCAAATCTAGGGATGTCTTCTGATGGCATGTGGGACTTATAGTTCTTCCCTTTGCTGTGCCTCCTTCACCTGGTGCTACTACTGTTGTGGGTTTTTTTTTTTTTTCTTGTAAGATTTGCTTAATTTCATTTTGTGTGTATTTGCCTGCAGGTATGAATGTACACCATGTGTATGCAGTACCTTTAAAGGCCAGAAGAGGGCATCAGACACACCCCCAATTTTAGAGTTACAGTTTGTGAACTGCCATGTGGGTTCCAAGAACTGAACTCAGGTCCTCTGCAAGAGTAGCATGTGCTTTTAATGGCTGAGCTATCTGTTTGACTATTTCTGTATTTTTTTAAAAAATGTCTTGATCTATGGCTTGTTATGGTATAGTTGTAAAACCTTATTCAGGTGCTCAGCAGTATGAGCACCTTAGTCCAGATCCTAGCATGCCTGTGGTGAAATGGGAGGCAGAAACAGGGGGACTTCCCAGGAACTTGAGGGCCAGCTAGCCTCAAGTTCCTTTGAACTTGAAGTAGTCTTTGAAACCACAAAATAACAAGCGACCCTGTCTCAAACGATGTCTAAGACCAGGACTAACACTTGAAGTTCCCTCTGACCTCCACCTACAAACACATCACACACATGAACATGCGTATACACCAACACACACATACATACAAACATTTTTAAAAATTAACAGAACTGCTTTCATGTTGAAACTTGTTATTTGGGTCTCTGGACCCATGTCCCCTGTGATCACTCCTGTTAGCCAGCTCTCTTGCCCTTTTGGAAATGGGAGATATCCTTTGTATCAACAAGAGGGACTGCTGTGTCCCCTACACCATGGCCCATGGCCCTAGGGGCACAGGGTTTTATCTACACTCATTTTTACTCACATCTTCTGGTCACAAGCTCAAACAACCAGAAACCTATGATGTTTTTCTCTCTCCTATCAGGAGGCTCCAGTCCTTACTGGTTCACATCTGAGCCATGTCTTTCATGCACGTGGTCTGTGGTCCCCCTGGAGCACCTCACCTCTGTAGCTTTTCACTGATCACAGCATCTTCTAAGGCCAAAGCTATGGACCCCTCACCTGCCTCGCCAACCCTTCCACAAGACATCTTCTAAGCCTTAGGCTGCAGGGCCCAGGCCACGGCTCATCAGTGGGACCCCGGGTATTGTGCTATAGGATCCCACCCTGCCCCTGCCCCCACTCCCTGCCTTGGTCCCTACTCCTAGCTGAAAGTGGTGAGGGCTGCAGGTGTTTCCTAACGCTCGCTCACCTGTACAAGAGCCGGCCCCGGTCACGAGCGTTAATCTTCCCCCACAGTCCATTCTCAAAGGCCTCCTTTGCTGCCGCCACTGCCTTGTCAACATCACTCACCTGGGCCAGGGACACCTGGCAGATGACCTGCAGAAGAAACAGAGTCATGACAGCCTCCCTGGGTTCCCTACTTCATCCTGAGGCCACCCGGAGGCAGGGTTCCTACCATGTAGGCTGGCTAGGGAGGAATCCGCCAAAGAGGGTGGGGCCTTGAGGAGATCTCTGCACATCCCTCTCACATTTGCATGATCCCAGAGGGGCTGACAGCCTAGCTGCCTCTGAGGAGGCCGGACAGCCTAGTGCTGTTCACACTGGAGGTAGAAATCCACTGGCTGGGTAAGCTGAGCGGGAAAGGTTTCTACACTCAGGGAGTCCCTATCTATGCCCCAGTTTCTGGCCTGATAGGTCCTGTGGGATGTAGCTGTATCCAAGTGGAGTCAGGGGCTGGCAGAGGAGTGAGGCCAGCATCTTCTTGTAGGCTCCCATGAACAGTTTTGCTGTTCTCACCCAAGGCCCTGGCATCTGGCAGGTAGCTCTGTTCATGTCACATGTGCAAGGTTGGCATCTTGAGGGCACCGTCCATCCTACCAGCCCCTTGGAATTTACTTTGTCAGCTTCCCCCAGATGACTTATTTTAAGCAGCTCTATCTTCTGTGGGAATGAGTGTACCAGCAGGAAGGTCATCCCTGTTCTGGGTCTCATCTAGGAGACCTTCAGATATGTGGCCTTTTGTGTGATGTAGCATATGTAATGGGCCATAACATGAGAGGGTTATAGTCAAGAATGTTTGGAACACTTTGCTGATGGCAGCCTCCATGCAAGAGGGATGGCTGCAGTGTGGAGGGGCACAAGCATCCACAGGTTCTAAAGCACTTTCTGTTCTTTGGTGCAGTACTGCCTCCCCCACCCCCTGCCCCGCCCTGTTCTTCTCTGTTCCTATGGCCTAGGCTGGAACCTTTCACATCTGAAACAAAGACAGACATCGAAGCACAGGCCCCTTAGAAGCCAGGCTGGAGGAGAGTGGGAAGAGCGGGGCTGCAGCCTGCACTCACACTTCCGTCGGTTGGGTTGATGGTATCATAGGTCTTGGAGCCCTCGGCATCCACGAACTCACCCCCAATAAAGAGCTGGTAAGGCATTTGAAGAGTGAGCTTGTTTGCTTCCCTTTCCACCTGAGAAGAAAGGCTTGGTTGCTGTGGATCTCTCACACAGAGGCATCTGTGACAAGTACGTGTCCAGGGACACACAGAGGGATGTCTGAGACTCCAGGGGCTGTCTGAGACAGTGAGTGGTAAGGTACAGACTCAGGCAGTGTCAGGCTGGAGGCCCCGCTCTGCTGGTCCTCACGAGACACTGGGCTAGGTATGTGCATCGGGAGGAGGGGATTCTAGGAGGTAGCTTGCTATGGGTGGCAGGGTTCTTCTACCCTCAGACAAATTAAATTGCCTTTCACTCCTACACTGACTTCTTGGCTCTGAAACCAGGAGTCCCACAGACACCAGCCCCATTCTGAAATCTGCTCACTGGCTCTTTGTCCACTATTCTATAGGCTGCCTGCCTACCTTGGCCACCTGTTCTTCCCCAGCTTTTGATCCAAACCACCAGGTGAACAAAGTACCCAGAGACCGACTCCTCTGGGGATGCTAGGCTGGTCGAGATCTTTTCCATAAATGAATTTACAGTCACTGTGGCATGTCCTTTACACAAGCTGCACACACAGCATCGACTGTCCTCCTCACTAACAAGAGCCTCCTCTCTCTAGCCGCTCTAGAGCTTTGGGATGTAGGATGTTCACTGACAGCAATATTCTCTATGGAAAATGTTACCAGGGGCTGCGGATACTGGAGGGTGGGTAGCAGGCTGCTGGCTTCCTGTGTTGTTGTAGTGGGTCTACAGGCCCAGGGTAGCACTCACATAGTTAATGATACATTCGCTTTCTTCATCCTCTCCTCTCAGCTTCCTCACTAGGAGCTGGATGAAGTCTCCAAAGGTGGTAGCCATGTAAACATCTTCATTTTCTAACTCCAGTCCATCACACAGTTCCTTCACTTCCTCCACCAGCCTGAGGGGAAGACAGGAAGGATGAGGGCAAGCACGACAGAGGCTCAGCAGACACTGTGGACCCTCTGTAAGAGGAGGTGGGTGCTCACGAGCCCCAGACCAGGGTGGGGGCTCAAGCTCTGGATGCAGAAGGCCTCAACCTTCTGCTCCTAACCACTGACGTTGAACAAAGGAAAGATCCATTTAGCCTTCGATTTTACCATCCACAAAACAGGACCAATAATAGAACAGCCATTCTCAAATTTTGTTGTGATTATGTGAGACAGCACACTGAATGACAGTTGCTAACTAATAGATTATTAAAAACCTTCAAAGAACATAGTTTGGGAGAAAGTATGTCCAAATTAACTATACAATAAAGGACTTAGGTTCAGAATATTTACAGAACTTTCTACATGCAGTCTTCGGGAAGCAAAGCCAAGTTAGAAGTGGGCCAGAGGGATATTTTAGCAGAGCAGCAGCATGGGGTAGTTACAAAGCTGGTGAGGTATTCATCTCCATTAGGGAAATGTGAGCACCAAGGATGAAAGTGATGCACTGAGGAGACTGTTTAAAAAGAAAAGGCCTGGGCCGGGATGCAGCTGGGGGTAGGGGAGTACTTTAGACCTTGGGTTCCATCCCCAGCCACACAGGTTGCTGGTTAGTTTTTTTTTTTTTTTCTCAATTTGACAAAGCTACATTTGTGGTGGTTTGAATGAGATGCCCCCCAGTAGTCTCAGACACTTGAATACTTGGTCCCCAGTTGGTGGAATTCTTTGGGAAGGGCTAGAAGGTGTGGCTTTGCTGGAAGAGGGGTGTCACTAGGGGCAAGCTTTGAAATTTTAAAAGATTCTAGCCTCTGCTTCCTGTTTGTGGTTTGAGATGTGAGCTCTTCGTTGTGACTGCCACCATGCCTCTGTTCAGCGACCATGGACTAAGGTCTAAAAGTTGACTTGGTCCTGGTGTTTTTTTTTTTATCACAGCAGCAGAAAAATAACTAATACATTAGTTATCTGGGAAGAAGAACCTCAACAGAGGAAATTCCCCCATCAGATTGGCCTGTAGATAAGTCTGTGTGAGCATTTTCTTCATCAAGGGTGGATGTGAGAGAACTCAGCCCACAGTGGCAGGGCCACCCCTAAGCAGCTGGTCCTGGGTGCTATAAGAAAGCAGGCTGAGCAAGCCATGGGAAGCAAGGCAGTGAGCAGTGGTCCCTCATGGTCTCTCATTCAGTTCTTGCCTCCAGGTTCCTGCCTTGAGTTTCTGCCTGGGATTTCTCCAGTGATAGAATATGACCTGTAAGCCAAATAAACCCTTTTCTTCCCAAGCTACTTTTTGTCGCAGTGTTTATCACAGCAATAGAAACCCTGACCAAGAAAACAGAGGAACAAAAATCTAATCTACAAGACTGCAAGTCCAAATCTCCTTAAAAACACACAAACACAATCTTCCACAAGACACAAGACTTCTAGTTCATCCAAGCACAGACCCAATTCATCTCTAAAACATGTGGTAGACTGTGGGACAGACCAGGCAGTGCTGAAGCCCCACCTCTTCACTATGACCTGTCCTTTCATTGAGGCTCCGCCCCTCCACTGATTGATGGAATCTCCACCATTTGGGGGTTCCCTACCCCTTAGCTCCAGAGGGCTTGAACACACTTCCAACTAGCAGAATGTGGTGGGACATGGTGTGTCCACACTAAACCCTGTCCCTATGAACACCTCACACTTCTGGCTTTCCTGGGACTCTGCCACCAGCCCAGGAACAAGTGAGAACTGGTCTCTGTGGGCATCCCCAGCTGACCTATACATGAGCCGTGCAACAGTGGCCAAGCCTGTCCAAACCATCTGAACCCAGTACAAACTTTTGATCCAGAGAACAGGAGGCAAATCAGTGGTGTCAACTTAAACCATGGTTGGGGGTAACCTGTTACCCAGAAAATGGGCCTAGCACATGGCCCACTTCTCCTCATGACATATAAGCCTCTTTACCCTCTGTCTCCAGTTCCTGCCCAGAGATTCCTGTTGGAAGACTCCAGAGGGCCCCGCCTTTCCCCCAGAGTGCAGGCATCAGAGACAGGAAAACAAACCTCTAGGGCCGTCTCTCATCAGATGCTCACGCTCTTCCACTCACTAGCAATGCCTTCACCAAGGAAGTGATCAAAGAGCCCAGATGGTGCTTCCGGGAGATGTCTATGCACACAGCATTAACAACATGCCCTGCCTCCTTCCAGTGCACAAGGCTTCCCCCAGTGAAGCTCTTCTTCTTCTGAACATTCTTCAAAGACAAGCAACTCCTCCCTGGACATGACAGAGCGGTGTTTCTGCTGCTTCAGCCTATATCTATCTCATTTGCACAAAGCACCTGCATTTCCCAGGGGAGCAGCACTGCCCCTTCTTTAGCAAATATGGGAAGAAGGCAGTCAACTCAACTCGCCCCCAGAGCAAGTTGGCACATGATCCAGCCTCAGCCAATCAACGGGTGTCTCTCCTTGACCTGTAATGGGTTCTTACTGGGGTGTATGACTGCATAGAGCCAATAAAATTAACATTTGAAATGTGTTGAAGCCCCATGAAAGCAAATGCCCATTTCACTAGGACTCTAGCAAGATATAGAGCCAGGAGTGCGGCAACTGTGAAGCCATATTGTCACCATGAAGACAAATCTTGCCTCAAAATGAACCAGTCTCCAGGTGCCAGCAGGAAGTAATGTGGGCCTTTGTGGTCACTAGCTATGTATTTCACTCAGGAAAGATAAATGTGGATTTTGTTGCTGTTTTCTTGTTTTATTTTTAAAGAGTTTTTTTGGGGGGGCGTTATTTTATGTCTATACATGCCTATCTATATGTGCACCAGGTGTGTGCCTGGTGACTTCAGAAGAGGGCACTGGATCCCCTGGAACTGGAGTTACAGATGCTGTCCGTGTACCACCACGTGGGTTCTGGGAACCAAACCAAGGTCCTCTGCAAGAGCAGCAAGTGCTTTTAACCCATTTTTAATACCCATTTATTGGGTTCTTTGTTTTGTCTTCTTAAACCAGTTTGGATCAACTTACTGTTCTAGGGCAGCACAGGCCAGCTTGAACTTGTTACACTACCAAGACTAGCTCTGAAATGTCAATCCTCCTGTTCCCCCTACCACCACACAGTGCTAGGATTACCATGGCTACCACCTCCAGAGCCTCAAGTTACTCTTCCTTGCCAGCAAGGGCACAGTAATGTGTCCTGTTTCCTTCCGTTTGTTATAGTTAGAACTTGCAGGGCCAGTACAGCAAAGTTGAAGGACAGGCAAAAAGTCCAAGATCCTCCACTGGTCACTGAAGGTGGGTGTCACTCGTGTCATGTATATTGCACCCTAGTGTTCAGTACAGCAATTGCATCCCCACCCCAGCTACCACACCCTTGAACACACACACAGGCACACTCATACACTCCTGAGCACATGGGTGGCTGTCAGCCTGGGATTAAGTTCACATCAAACTTTTCTGGGTTCAGTTCTCTGTCCCCATCCTTGGCTTGTCACAGAAAGCAGCTGTGACACAGTGAGCTTTTCAGGGCACTACATCTGCCTCCCTGGCTGGTACTAACGCTCTTAAGACTATGAGCCACTACGTGTGAGCCCACGTGCCCAATCTGTTGTAGCCAGCATCAGCCAAGGGTCAGCAGTGACAGCTGGGCATTAACAGCCTTTCTGGGGTGAGAGGCCAGCCTGGGATAGACATTTGGGCCCAGCTTCTACAGTGGCTCCTAACTGCCATATATGAGTTCAACTAACAGTGACCTCAGTGGGCCCACAATGGATACTTGAAAGGGACCCTGGTGCCTGCGGCCTCACCTCACAACATCTACTGATGCAGCCCCTGACTTGAAGAAGTCTGTAGAGTCTTCTACTTCTGGGATGTTGGGCAGGATTCGCATCCAAGAGCTCTGAAAGACAAAGGCGATGACAGTCAGGGGTGCTTGATAAAGTAGGACGTCACTCTCACAGTTGGCTAAGAGTTCTACCTTTACAGTCTTCAAGGCACTGTATCTGCCCGAGGGCCCAGAGTGGACCACAGGTCTGGCCACCATGACACTAGGCTGCTGGCATCGTGCCACAGGATTGGTTTCCCAGAAAAGTGCAGGCAGTAGAAGATGGATGGATCTGAAAGGCTCGTGCCTGGCCTTGGTGCGGCTGTCACTGGCCCACTGTCTCCAGCGCAGGACTGATATGGCAGCATGAGCTGCTGTGAGGGCCTCAAGAACCTGAATCTTGTCTGCTCTGTGATACTGGCTGGCTAGCACTTTTCTAGACCTGGGACCTCTGAAGTGTAACAGAACCAGCTATTGGCTTACTGGGCAAGTAAGGAGATACCAGGGCCACTAGTCTGGTGGCCAGCACTCCCACTTACAAAAGGCCAACCAGTGTCATGGTAGGATGACTGTTCCTAACTGATGCCAGACTGAACAATGCCATCACAACATCCACCAGGAGGATTTACACCCATCACATAGGTCTCCATGGTAGCCATCATAAGCAAGCATCTTTGACCAAGAGCCTATTGGTCCAGCTGGTCTAGTAATCAGGCAGGCTCGAAAGCAGGGCCAGAGTCACAGCAGCTCCAGGAATATTTGGAAATATCTGTGTTGGTTTTGTTTCATGTTTTGGAGGGACGGGTTAAAGCTATCAATGTGGAGATTCCCCTTACCTCCTCCTTCCCTTCTCAGACATTTACATTGCTCAGAATTCCCAGGGAAGATACTGGCTTCCTGCTGTCCTAGACCATGTAACACTTCATGCCTATCTCTTGTAGAATCTTCTTTGGTTCTATAACACCAAGGGTCCCAGCTGTGACCTGATCCTGCCCACCTCCATTCAGCTTCCTCTCTTGTTCCTGGGTTATGGCAGTGGTAACCTCCTCAAACAGGGCTCTCCCTGTATCTGTGGTGTCCCTGCACCTGTGATATCCCTGCACCTGTGATGTTCCTGCACCTGTGATGTCCCTGTATCTGTGGTGTCCCTGCACCTGTGATATCCCTGCACCTGTGATGTCCCTGCACCTGTGGTGTCCCTGCACCTGTGATATCCCTGCACCTGTGATGTCCCTGCACCTGTGGTGTCCCTGCACCTGTGATATCTCTGCACCTGTGATATCTCTGCACCTGTGATGTCCCTGCACCTGTGATGTCCCTGCACCTGTGATATCCCTGCACCTGTGATGTCCCTGCACCTGTGGTGTCCCTGCACCTGTGATATCTCTGCACCTGTGATGTCCCTGCACCT
>PVIH01012935.1:0-61009 GCA_004025045.1 Sigmodon hispidus | reverse complement strand
AAATTTTGTTGAGAATTTTTGCATCAATATTCATGAGGGAAATTGGTCTGTAATTCTCCTTCTTTGTTGTGTCTTTGAGTGGCTTGGGTATTAGGGTGACTGTGGCCTCATAAAAGGAATTTGGCAATATTCCTTCAGTTTCTACTGTGTGAAATAGTTTGAGGAGTAACGGTAGTAATTCTTCTTTGAATGTCTGGTATAATTCAGCACTGAAACCATCTGGACCAGGGCTTTTATTTTGGGAGTGTTTTTTAATGACAGCTTCAATTTCCTTAAAAGTTATAGGCCTGCCCAAACAGGAATTTATTGCCTGATGTAACTAACATTACATTGGACCATTTGCATCACAGAAGTATCTTTTTCTGTTGGAAGGCATTCTCTAACTGATTTACAGAATGCTTTATCCTCCATTACAGTACTCTACACAGCATTACATCTGATGAATGAACCCAATCACTGCAAATTCAGTGTGCAATGAGCCCATAACTCATAAAATCCACTATTTTTAACATGTTCTACTGTCCTGCTGCAACTAGATTGACAGAACCGAAGAATGGGCTTTTGAGGATTGGATTACAGCATCAAATAGGTGGTGATATTTTGCAGCTCTAGAGAAAAGTGTGCTAAAATACTGTAAATGTTATGATCAGCATCAATATATGGTGTGGATTTTCCCCACAGACAAGCAGACATGTCAATATATTTGTAGATGCAAATAGGAGTCACTGTACTTACCCATAGTAACATGTTAGCATTTTTTTATAATCATAGACAGAAACCCACGTGTTATAAGCTGTGCTTTTTTTGTGAGATGTGTGACCCTTTAAAATGTGACACTAATGTAATCTTCTGCTCCCCAGCTGCAATGGAGAGAGCAATCTCATCTAATGGCTTTGCACATGATATGCTACTTCACTACATTTCCAAAATGAAAAAAGGGCAAATAATCTAAAACGGGACCAAAACCAAATGTTTCCTTCTGGAGTTAGTGAAAAGCTAACAGTTACTGTTAGTATTACAATGCCTAGCAAATGGATGAATGAATACTATAAGGAATAACTGTTAGTAGTCTGTCAGGACCCTTTAAAATTGAAGATTCAGAGGTTATGGCACCTGATTTCCCCTCCGGAGAGTCGCTCTGTGAGACCAGGGTCAATCTGTAAAGTCTGACTCTTCTTAGCAGACATGACTAGGGTTTGGCTGTGAGGGGCTCCATCATCCACACCTAAAAGACTGGACTTTGCATGGCTAGTCCCGCCTCCAACTGCATTTTTGTAGGACTGAGGACTTTGAAATTCTCACCATGTCCGGAGGTGAGCAGCTTGTGGTGCCTGATCACCCTTCTGGAAAGTCGCTCTTTAGGACCAGCGTTAATTCATAGAGTCTGATGCCAGACTCTTCTTAGCAGAAAGAACCAGGGTTTGGTTGTGAGGGCATCCTCCAGCAACATCTAAAAGAGGAGAACTTGCACCCCCACACACACCTACAGGGCAAACTACTTCATCAGAGAAGGACTGAGGCTTTGAAATTCAGACCCCTGTCCAGAGCAGAGTCAGAGATCGAGGAGATCCCTTGCTGAGGGGAGACAGAAGACACATGAGCCATCTTGCCACAACTGACTAGGAGGGGCCTAATCGTGAACCACTGAAGCCATAGGTTGACGCCAGTGCAAAAATATATATAACAATATAAAGAACAACAAAGCAGTACCAAAAAAAAAAAAAAAAAAACAAAAAGAAAAACTAGTGGTTCTACAACTACAAGACCTGAACAGAGCAATGAAGAGGAAACAGAAGGAAACAACACAAAAAAACAACTTTATGAATATTTTTGAAGCCTTCAAAAAATATATAAAAATTTCCCTTTCAGTAACACCGAAGTGCAGCTATGGGATTTGCAACAGCAGAAAAGGCTTAGGAACATGATCAGTCACTCAGCTTGAGTAAGCTCTCTAAGTTGGAACAGCTACATTCTGTCCAGTGGCTCACGCTCAGGCCACATCTATCACCATGATTTTCGAGTAGCAGAACACCATGTGGCTACACTGAGTGGCCATAACCAGGAAGTATGTGGGCTGCGCTGGGCCCCAGATGGACGACATCTGGCAAGTGGTAATGATAACTTGGTCAATGTGTGGCCTAGTGGTCCTGGAGAAAGTGGCTGGACTCCCCTGCAAACATTCACTCAACATCAAGGAGCAGTCAAGGCTGTTGCATGGTGTCTCTGGCAGTCAAATATATTGGCAACAGGAGGAGGCACCAGTGACCGACACATTCACATTTGGAACATCTGCTCTGGAGCCTGTCTGAGTGCTGTGGATGCCCATTCCCAGGTGTGTTCCATCCTCTGGTCTCCCCATTATAAGGAGGTTATCTCAGGCCATGGCTTGCCCAGAAACAGCTGGTTATTTGGAAGTACCCAGCCATGGCCAAGGTGGCTGAGCTCAAAGGTCACACAGTCTGGGTCCTGAGTCTTACCATGCGTCCAGATGGGGCTACAGTGGCATCAGCAGCACCTGATGAGACTCTGTGGCTGTGGCGCTGCTTTGAGTTAGACCCTGCCCTCCGGAAGGAGAGGAAGAAGGCCAGTGTAGCTAAAAGTAGCCTTATCCATCAAGGCATTCGTTGAAAACAGGTCCCCTCTTTGTTTTTGCGGTTGCTTTTTCATTTTTCTAATAAAGTTGTATCTTCCTGTAAAAAAAAAAAAAAAAAAAAAAGAAAAAAAAAAAAAAATCCTGGAAAAAAAAAAAAAAAAAAAAAAAAAAAAAAAAAAAAAAAAAAAAAAAAAAAAAAAAGAATTGGAAGACATGAACAAATCCTGGAAAGAAAACCAAAAAAAGGTAAACCAAAAAATGAAAGAAATATTCCAGGTACTAAAAGCTGAAATAGAAGCAATAAAAAAGGCACAAAAAGAGGCAAAGGTGGAAATAGAAAATCTGAAGAAAAGAGCTGGAACTACAGATACAAGCATAACCAACAGAATCCAAGAGATGCAAGAGAGAATCTCTCTAGTGGAAGACTCAGTAGTGGAATTGGATACATCAGTTAAAGAAAACACTAAAACCAAGACAGCCATAATACAAAATGTTCAGGAAATCTGGGACACCATGAAAAGACATAACTTGAGAATCATAGGAATAGAAGAAAAGGAAGAATACCACCTCAAAGGCACAGATAATTTATTCAATAATATCATCAAAGAAAACTTTCCTAACTTGAAGAAGGAAATGCCTATAAAGAATCAAGAAACTTACAGAATACCAAATAGATATCACCCCCCAAAAAAGTCAGTGTACCACATAATAATCAAGCCACAAAACATACAGAACAAAGGAAAAATTTTAAGAGCTCCAAAAGAAAAGAGCCAACTTACCTATAAAGACAGACCCATCAGAATAACACCTGACTAGTCAATGGAAATGATAAAAGCTAGAAGGGCTTGGTCAAAAGTTATACAGATGCTAAAAGAGCATGGCTGCCAAACTAGAATACTATACCTGGCAAAATTATCAATCACTATAGATGGATTAAACAAGATATTTCAAGACAAAGTAACAATACCTATCTACCAACCCAGCACTACAGAAAGCATTAGAGGGAAAACTACAACCTAAAGACCCCAGATACACCCATGAAACCACAAACAATCAATAATCCCACAGAAGAATAACCCCGGGGAAAGGAAATACAAACAAGTTACCACCAAAAATAACAGGATATATCAATCAGTGGTCACTAATATCCCTTAATATCAATGGACTCAACTCACCTATAAAAAGACACACACTAACAAGATGGATACAAAAACAGAAGCCATCTTTCTGCTGCATACAAGAAACACACCTCAACCACAAAGACAGATACAGGCTCAGAGTAAAGGGTTGGGAAAAGATTTTGCAATCAAATGACCCTAAGAAACAAGGTGGTATTATCATCCTAATGTCTAACAAAGTAGACCTCAAACTAAAAATATTAAAAGGATCTCCATTACTTATTCCTCTCAGGAAAAAATTGATCAAGATGAGATCTCAATCCTGAATAATTATGCCCCTAATAAAAGGGCACCTATCTATATAAAAGAAACACTACTAAAGCTCAACTCCCACATCAGTTCTCACACCCTAATAGTGGGAGACTTCAATACCCCACTTTCATCCTTGGATAGGTCAACCATACAGAGACTCAACAGAGAAATAAGAGATCTAACAGTGTTATGATGCAAATGCATTTAATAGATATTTATAGAAGCTTCCACCAAAACACAAAGGAATACACATATTTCTCAGCACCACATGGAACTTTCCCTAAAATTGACCACATAATTGGTCATAAAGCAAATATGAACAGACACAAAAAAATGGAAATAATCCCTTGTAACATATCAGACCACCATGGTCTAAAGTTAGAGTTCAAGAACATGAAGAATCACAGAAAGCATACCAACTCATGGAAACTAAACATCACTCAGCTGAACCACCTCTGGGTCAATGAAGAAATTAAATAGGAAATCAAAGTCTTCCTAGAATTTAATGAAAATGAATCTACAACATAACCAAACTTGTGGGGCACAATGAAAGTAGTCTTAAGAGGAAAACTGATAGCACTAGAAGCCTTTATGAAAAGCCTAGAGAAATCCCACACTAGAGAACTAATATCTCAGCTGAAAGCCATAGAAAAATTAGAAGCAAACTCACCTAGAATCAGTAGATGGCAGGAAATAATCAAACTTAGACCTGAAATCAATTAAATTTAAATAAAAAATAATACAAAGATTCAATGAATCAAAGAATCGGTTATTTGAGAAAGTCAACAAGATAGATAAGCCTTTATCCAAACTAATCAAAAAGCAGAAAGAGAGTATCCAAATCAACAAAATCAGAAATGATATGGGGGGCATAGCAATAGACCCCCAAGAAATTCAGACAATTAACAGGTCATACTTTAAAAATCTATATTTTACGGGGCTGTAGAGATGGTTCAGCAGTTAAGAGCACCATCTGCTCTTCCAGAGGACCCGGGTTCAATTCCCAGCACCCACATGGCAGCTAACTGTCTGTAGGTCCAGTTCCAGGCAAAACACCAAGGCAAATAAATAAATAAATAAAGGTTAAAAAAAATCTATGTTTCACAAAAATGAAAAACCTAGAAGAAATGGACAGCTTTTTGGACAGGTACAATTTACCAAAGTTAAATGAAGACCAGATTAATTACATAACCAGATCTATAACCCTTAAGAAAATTGAAGCTACTATTAAAAGAATCCCAAGTAAAAAAAAGCCCAGGTCCAGATGGTCTCAGTGCAGAAATATACCAGACATTCAAAGAAGAATTACTACCATTACTCCTCAAACTATTTCACAGAATAGAAACTGAAGGAATATTGACAATTTCCTTTCATGAGGCCACAATTACCCTAATACCCAAGCCACTCAAAGACACAATATAGAAGGAGAATTACAGACCTATTTCCCTCATGAATATTGATGATAAAATTCTCAACAAAATTTTGGTCAACCATACATAAAAAATATCATCCACCATGACCAAGTAGGATTCAACCCAGAAATGCAGGGATGGTTCAACATATGACAAATGATAAATATCATCTATCATATAAACAAACTAAAGGGAAAAAAACACATGATCATATCCTTAGATGCTGAAAAAGCCTTTGACAAAATCCAACACTCCTTTATGATTAAAGCCCTGGAGAGATCAGGAATACAGGAAAAATATCTTAACATAATAAAGGTGACTTACAAGAAGCCAACATGGAGCCAACATCAAACTTATTGGAGAAAAACTCAAAGCAATCCCACTAAACTCAGGAGGTAGACAAGAATGTCCTCTCTCCCCTTATCTATTCAATATAGTTCTCAAAGTTTTAGCTAAAGCAATAAGAGAAGAAGAGGAGATTAAGGGAATACAAATTGCAAAAGAAGAAGTGAAACTATCTCTATTTGCAGATGACATGACTGTATTTATAAGTGATCCAGAAAATTCTACCAGGGACCTTCTACAGCTGATAAACACCTTCAGCGATGTAGCAGGATAGATACAAGATTAAGTCAAAGAAATCAATAGCCCTTCTATACACTAAAGATAAATGGGCTGAAAAAGAAATAAGGGAAACATCACCCGTTATAATAGCTGCAAATAGTATTAAATATCTTGGAGTAACTGTAACCAAAGAAGTAACAGATCTATTTGACAAAAATTTTAAATCACTAAAGAAAGAAATTGAAGAGGATATCAGAAAATGGAAAGCTCTCCCATGTTCCTGGATAGGTAGGATCAACATAGAAAAATGGCAATTCTACCAAAGGCAATCTACAGATTCAATGCACTGCCCATCAAAATCCCAACACAATATTTTTTGGACCTTGAAAGATCAATACTCAATTTCATTTGGAATAACAGTAAAGCCAGGGTTGCCAAAACAATTTTACTCAACAAAAGAACCTCAGGAGGTATCACCACCCTGACTTCAGCTATACTATAGAGCTACAGTAATAAAAATAGCCTGGTTTTGGCATAAAACAGACTTGTGGATCAATGGAATCAAATTGAGAATCCGGAAATTAACCCAAAAACCTATGAACACCTGATCTTCAACAAAGAGGTCCAAACTATTCAATGAAAAAAAGATAGTATCTTTAACAAATGGTGTTGGCATAACTGGTTGGTAGTGTGTAGAAAAATGTAAATAGATCCAAGCCTGTCTGTGGTGGAATGTTCTCTGTACGATATAAATAAAAACTGTTTAGACCCATGCAGAGCACCATAAAAGTGGGTAGAAAATCAGAGGCAGCCAGGTAAGAAGAAGGGGTAGAGTTTACTAGTCGCCATCTGTCCCCCAAAAAAGAAACATGTAAAAATTCAGGTGAGCCACGGGCTACAAGCCACGTGGTGGGTAGATTCATAAAAATAAGTTAATTAAAAAAAAAAAGAGCTAAGTAATAATGTGCTTAAGATATGGGCCAAACAATATAAAATATACAAACATATAATTCATTTCTTTTGGGAGGCAAAAGCTACAGACACACAGACCAGGCTCCACACCGCCGGCACCACACACGTGCCAAGTCACAAATCTCCAGACCCAAACAAGCCAAAAAAAACATACTACAACAGATGGTGCCCAACGTGGGGCACAAACACCCACATAAAGCCTAAAAAAGTTTAAAACAGTTTTTTAAATTACATATTTAAATTAATTTATAATACAAAAACAACATAGTGTTCAAAAAAAAAATTTAAAAATGACACGTCCACGACACACAGCTTAAACTCATATATTATACGACAAGATTAACACAAATATAGTTAATTTAAAATTTCTATTTATACTAACAAAAAAAAAACAATTTAAAAAAGTTTTTCTCATAACAACATTTCCTAAATTCCTGCTCTTTGCCGACAGCGGCAAAGCAGCAGCGGGTTTCTCCGCCATAATAAAACAAAAAAACAAAGTCAACAATTAAAATAATACAAACATTTTAAAACTCTTTAAATTAAAAAATAAATAAAAATTCTCAATAAAACAAATTTAAACTCTCAAAACCTCTAAACAAAATACAATATATATAAAATACACATAAACTTCAAAAATAAAAATAAAAATAAAAATAACCCTTTAAAAAAAATAAAAATAAAAATTTTTAAAAAAAAACATATAAAAATAACAAATAAACAAAAAATCTAAATTATATTTATTTTATTTTCTTTTAATTTTTTAACTTTAAATAAACTAACTACAAAAACATAATTAATTACTAAGGCTACTAAATACATATACTTTAAAAATGTCTTAACTTTAAAATCTATTTATAAAAATATATTACTTAAAAAAAAAGTTTCTACTTTTGTCTCCACAAAAGATCAAAACCTATAAATTAGTTCTAAACAAATATAATTCCATCTACCAAAGCCACCTAAATAAACATTCTCAACTTCCAAAAAAGCAATTAAAATAATCCAACTTCAAAACCCCATCAAATAATCATCGTCCTTTAACAACAAAAAATAAAAGTAAATAAAAAATGAGAGGCAGCCAGGTAAGAAGAAGGGGTAGAGTTTACTAGTCGCCATCTGTCCCCCCCAAAAAAAACATATAAAAATTCAAATGAGCCACGGGCTACAAGCCACGTGGTAAATAGATTCATAAAAATAAGTTAATTTAAAAAAAAACTAAATAATAATGTGCTTAAAATATAGACCAAACAATATAAAATATATAAACATATAATTCATTTCTTTTAAAAGACAAAAGCTACAGACACACAGACCAGGCTCCACACCGCCGGCACCACACGCGTGCCAAGTCACAAATCTCCAGACCCAAACAAGCCAAAAAAAAACATACTACAACACCTGTCACCCTGCACAAGACTGAAATCCAAGTGGATCAGACCTCAAAATAAACTCAGTCATACTGAAATTGATAGAAAAGAAAGTGGGAAATACACTCCAACGCATTGGGACAGATAACCACTTCCTAAATATAATAACAGTGGCACAGACTCTAAGAACAACAATCAGTAAGTGGGATCTCCTGAAACTGAGAAGCTTCTGTAAAGCCAAGGACACTCTCAATAGGACAAAATGACAGCCTACAGAATTGGAAATAATTTTCATCAACCCTACAGGTGATAGAGGATTGATCTCTAAAATATATAGAGAACTCACGAAACTAGAGCCCAAAACCTTGAATAATCCAATCAAAAAATAGGGTTCAGAACTAAAAAGGAAAACCTCAGCAGAAGAATTGTGATTGACCTAAAGGCACTTGAAAAAGTGTTCAACTTCTTTAGCCATCAGAGAAATGCAAATCAAAACATCTTTGAGATACCACCTAACACCTGTCAGATTGGCTAAAATAAAGGATACAGATGACAGCATATGCTGGAGAGGTTGTGGAGAAAAGAAAACACTCCTCCATTGTTGGTGGTAGCATAAGCTTGTTCAGCCACTCTGGAATGCAGTATGGCAGTTTCTCAGAAAACTGGGAATCAATCTCCCCTAGGATCCAGCAATACCACTTTTGGGTGTATACCCTAAAGACGTACATTTGCACTCCAAAGGCATTAGCTCAGCTATGTTCATAGCAGCATTATTCATAATAGCAAGAACCTGTAATAAACCTAGATGTCCCTCAACTGAAGAATGGATTAGCAAACTGTGGTACATCTACACAATGGAGTACTACTCAGCAGTAAGAAAAAATGATATCCTTAAATTTGCAAGCAAATGGATGGATTTGGAGAATATCCTCCTGAGCAAGGTATCTCAGACGCAGAAAAATAAGCAGGGGAAATACTCACCCATTAGTGGATTTTAAACAAAAAAGCAAACAGCAAAGTATGCCCAAGCTGCAAACCACAACCACTGAGGAGCTTGGAATCTGAAACACCTTGGACTGGCACCTTGGATGCCACTCCCTCTAGAGGAACACCTGACTCAGTCTTGATGTGGGGGTGAGAAAACTGGATCTGCCAGGAGTGGATGCTCAACTGTGCAATATTGGGTCCTTGGGACATTCTGCCCTTGCTGGGCAAGAGACAGGAGATGTGGAGAAGAGAGAGTGATGAGGAGGGGTTTGAAAGGGTGAAGGGACCTTGAGTAAGGATATACACAGATAGAAAATGTGACTTTATTCATAAAAAAATAAATAACATAGAAGTTTCAGGCTAGTCTGTCAACTAGGTAAAAACACTATAGACAGATGAGTTGTGATAATAAAAGCACAGGCCATAAAAGATTGGTAGTTGAAAAAAACAATAAATTCTAGTAATAGTCATACAGAGGTAGGATTAATATCACCAGTATTTATTCCCCTTTTTATTATGGAAGCATTTGTGAATATGTATGTATACATAGCAAAATATGTAGAAGATATAAATATACATAAATGTACACTGTCCAATATAGCAATTTTCTTTTATAGTTTCATTATCATGTAATTAATACATTATATATCCATTTGATCAATTTAAGAATTCCCTTTATAACATGGTATTTAAGTATAAGATATTAATGGGAAAGCAAGCACATTTACACCCACTTCTGTGAATGTCTAATACAATGTAAGCATATTACATATGTGCTAAAATCTATTGACTCTGTTTCTATCAACTCCGTGCATATTGATTCTGTTTCTCTGGAGTACATGCAAAAGGGAAAATCTCTTCAGAGCTCATTTTAGTGTGACAAACAGCACCTGGTGATGGAAGACTATTGTAAGATTATGTAAACACTGATTACTAAACTCAGTTGGCTATTATTTCCTTGAAATTTTTCTACAACTAGTCAAAAGACATACTAGTTTCTATTTTCTTTTCTTGTGATAGTCTTTTTTAGTTAGGAATCAAAATAATCTTAGGCAAAAAATATGTTGAAAGCAATTTTCTCTTCTAGTTTCTTGTAAGAGTTAATAAAAAAACTGATATTATTCCTTCAATATTCTGAAGTTGTATTAGTCAGAACTACCAGAGGAGCAAATGAGACAGACAGAAAAAGAGAGAAAGAGAGAGAGAGAGGTCAGTGCTTTCAGAGTAAATTAAAGGCTCTGGTCCAGCTATTTCAGCAATGCCAATCTACCCAAGGACAGTAGTCTAGGAATTTAGTAGTTATTTAGTCCATGAGGTTGGATGTCATACCAGTCTTCAGCATATGTTGGAATCCTGGAAAAAAAACTCTAATGTCAGTGAAGGAATGAACTTTCCAATTATATTGAGGAAACACAGGCAAAGATGAAAATTTCATTTTTGTCCTTATATAAGCTGCAATCAGAATGTATGTGTGGCCTAGATTTAGGGTGGGTCTTCCCACCACAAAAGATTTGGGGGGCCTTCCACTTCAAATCTTTCAATCAAGAAAAATCTCTTACAAGTATACCTAGCCACTTGAGTTTTAGTTAATTCCTGATGCAGTCAACATGACAACCAAGATGTACCATTACAACAATCCACTGAGCTCAGTTAAGTCATCTAGATCTCAGTTTTCTTTATGGAAAGATTTTAAGTTTTTGTTCAGCATGTTTATTGTTTCTCTTACAGTTACTTGGATTTTCTAAGTCATACTAAATTAGTTTCTACTTTTCTAGGAACATGCTGAGTATTATATAAATAGTCTTTTTTTTTTCCTGGGAGTTCATTATTCAAGTATCACAGTTCTTTTGTTCTCTGACATATACATACTGATATCCTCATTTTGATCTTAATTTTATTCCTTTCAGAACTTGTGTATTTTTACTGGTAAATGTCCTTGAAAGTTTGTCAAGTGTGCAGATGGTTGAAAGGACCAATTACTGCCTTGCTTATTGCCTATGTTTTATATCCTATCACAGTAATTTACATTCTCGTCCCTATAGGTTCTTCTTTATACCTTTGATTTTGTTTACTCTTTTTCTGGTGCTCAAGCTATTGATGACGTCACTGATTTTATCTTGTTTCATTTTCATTACAGGGAGTTACTGCAGAAATACTTCCACCTAAGCATGCTTCACCTTCTCTTCAATTTTGGACTGTCATCTCAAGTATTTTCTGTTTTATCTTCTGTTTTCTTCTTGATTTAATTTTTACTTGGAAGAGTCTCCTTAATTTCTGTTTCTTTTAGTTTATTTAATATTTTATTTAATTCCCTCATTAGTAGAAAACGCAAGTTGATTACCTAAACCTTTTTTCAGTTTACTGAAGTTTCTGAAATGACTTTGCATGTAGATTTTATTGAAAAATGCCTTTTCTATGTATACTTGAGAAATGTCTATGCTCTGCTGTCATCTGCTCCAGTGTTCTATGTGTGTCTGTTAGGCATTGGTGATTCATGTTGTTGAATTTTCTATTTTTATTGCTCTCTAGATATTCTACTTATTACTGAAAAAGGAGTTTTGACATTCATGACTATTATTTCTAAGTACTCTATTATTGTCTTTATATCTGATTTGATGCTTCATTTGATGCTATGTTTTAAGGTTTATGTATGTTTCAAATTGTTATAATTTTCAACTATGCTTATACTTTCTGTCTTAAAAACCTCTCTTTTTATCCTGCTCCAGGCCTGCAATCATGGCACTTAGAAGGCTAAGTAGAAGGATAAAAAGTTGCTGGCCAGTTCAGGTTATATAAAAATACATATCTCAACATCTTAAAAAAAATTGTCTCTAAAACTCTGTTACCCATGTGCATAGTCACTTTATATTTCCTGAGCTTGGTGATTAACTGAAACAACTTTCCCTAAACTTATATGTCTTATTTATAGCATTCAATGTGCAATGAATCACTGCAAAGTACAAAGCATTCCATATACAGAGCATCACCACAACGTGCAAAAAATCACCACAACGTACAATGTATTACCAAAGACAAAGTGTCCTGATGCACTGTATAGCACATCACCACAATGTCCATAGTATCACTGTGATATACAGAGCATCATCACAAAGTTCTGTACATCTCCCTTCCTTTCTCTTCCTCTCCCCCTCTCAAACAAATCACATAAGTGCAATACATCACCACAATGTGCAGTCTATCACCATGACATGCAGTGCATCACCACAATGTGCATTGAATCACTATGACATGTGGTATATCACCATAATGCGCAGTGAATCGCCATCACTATAGCTCACATAGCATTACCACAAGTGTGGTGCATTGCCACTATATATAGTGCATTTCCACAATTTACAGTGAATTATCTGGAGATAATGTAGATTTAGACTATGGTTTTAATTCTCTCTGTCAGTGTATACCATTTGAATAAACTTTTTTTTAACTTACAAAATATTCCCTGACTTTGAATATTTACATGGTAAGACACAGATAGCTAGAGGCTTTGATGTCTCTGCAATCATCATCTGGCCTTGTTAACAGTGTTTATTTTCCATCTCTGTCTCCTTGAATTTTACCTGCAGAATTTAAACTCATGACAGATGTCATATCCAAATCACAGTTTCCCTTTCTCTGAGATTATCAAGATAGGCTTACATTACAAAGAACATCTCCTTGAACTATGTCTTTCTTTCTGAGAGTTGGCACATTTTAAAACACCTAATCAGCAAAGTACCTGTCTTCACTCAGAAGTTGACAATTAAGAATGGCCTGAATAATAATGTGTCCACTCCCTATGATGGCATTATTAATAACTATGGAGTACACAGCAAGGCACAAGGTGGCCTTTATTATTTTGCTGGTGTAATAGCTGGCCATCTTCGAACTTTTCTTCACCAAAAAGTTTACTCTGTGCTGCCCTTCAGGAAATCTAAAGCCCAGTTTTCAGGTACAGTTCTCTTTCTCACTCCCTCCCTCCCCCTCCCTCCTTCCCTCAGCCTTTCAAACTCTCCTTCACCCTTTCTTTCCCTCTCCAGTCTTCCAAGAAAATGCACATATGTGCCCAGTGTATCTACGAGGGTGTTTTCAAAAGAAAGCACTTAGAATTTCCAAGAAAGAAGTGATCCCACATGCACATGCTTTTACAAACTCCTTTCTATTCTGTGCAGCCTCAATGCCCTACCAGCTGTAATTTAAACACAATTTATAATTCAAGTCAAAATCTTGATTACATTTAGTTTCCTAGTGACAGGATCAATTCATTTTGGCCAGGAAAAATAATGCATGACCTGTCAAACTTCCGATCTCCAGGGCTTCAAGGTTTTCCAAAGCCATCTTGCTATATTTTAGAGTGGCCCAACCTTCCCTTCTGACATTTCCCAGTGAGCAGTACTAAAGAGAAACTCACATGCTCAGAGGTCATGGGTAGTATGTTCTGATCTATCATCCAGGGAGAGCCAAGCAGGACAGCTTTCTCAAAGTACATTCTTCAACAGAAAAATTGAATAAACCAATGGGTATTTAAACAAGACAGATTTTTGACATGCTGCTGTTATTGTCCATGTTGCTACAAAAAAAAAAAAGATAAAAGACCTGCACAAGAGCTTGGTAAACGAAGGCAGTGTGGTACTGCAGCTGTTAGGAACACACATTGGCTGATCAGCAACTAGAACTCATGCTGTCTACACATAATGTTTCAACATCTCACATTTTTAACTTAAAAGCCAACCTTAATTTGGGGCTTCAAAATTTCACAAGAAGTCTAAAATTATGGAAATGGAAGCAACTCATAGATCCATGATACTTAAGTGCATAGTTCTTCTTTTAAATAGGGTGAAGTTGTCAAATTGCCAAGACAAATGGAGAGTAAATTTTGATGGGAAACATCTGGAGGAAAGTATCCTCACTTAAATGAGAGTTCTTCCCCCTTTCCTAGGTCTGCATGATACACCAAAATGGAACACACTGTAGATTTTACTGCCCTTGATAAAGTCCATGCTCTGTTGACAACTGTCTGTCCTTGAGTTAGATATCAGTCTAATGCATTCATTACAGAAGGCCTGGTTGAGGCTGAGAGAAGATTAGCAAGATAGTTGATCATGGATATTGACCATAGTGTGCTGCTCCTAACTGAAGCCATCTAGGATCTCTTTCTGAAACACGACCAAGACATTGAGTGTCCCTGCCATGCTGATCAATGTGTGCTCAATCTCTCAAAAGGTTTTTATCTCCAGGTGTCCTAATCAGCTTTCTGTTGCTGAGATAAAGCACAATAACCAAAAGAAACTTGGGGAGGGAAGGCTTTATGTTGTATATATGTCCCAATCACAGTCATCTTGAAGGGAACTCAAGGCATGAATCTGGAGGCAGGAACTGAAAGTGAGGCTTGGAGAAATGATGCTTGCTGATTTTGGGAATTTTACATCTAGTGGACAATGACTTGGAGGATATTTTTCATTTGGCCTCACTGAGCTGCTCCTAAGGCTACCAAAGTCCTGCAAAGAGAAGTCTCAAAAGTCAGTGAAGGTAGGGTCTGAGGAGCTCACTCCTGTTCTCTATATATTTAATCATCATATACTTTAGCCATCTGTCTTTGCAAGATTTTAAGCAGCAATAACTTCACATAGAGGAATGGAAAGCTAAATAGGTCTTATTTTCTCTTGCATTTATTGGGTCCCAGGTAAGTATTTTTTTCTAAGTTTGATTTTTATTGCTGTAATAGATCATTGACCAAAAACAATTCAGGGAAGAATAGGCTTATTTGATTTACACTTCTTGGTCATGCTCAATCACTGAGGAAATTCAGAGAAGGACTACAACAGTGGCTATAGACAAATGATACTTATTGGCTTAGTTTCATGCTTATTCTTTCTTTCTGTGCATCATGTTCCTACATCTGACCAATAAGTGCTCTATGCCCTTCATTTCCCACAAGAAAGAAGGCTCAGTAAGGTCTTTCTCTCCAGTCTGGTGAGTCTGATCTTTTGTAGGTCTGCTGGCTTCTTTATTTGACTAGTTCAATTGTTAACCTACCATCACCTTTCTGAGAAACATCTTTAGCTGTACCTGTCCCAAGCACACAAGGGCACAGACTCTGAGCCCCAAATAAGTATGTTTAAAAAAATGGAGAGAAAAAAAACTTGTGTTTTTTACTTTGATCCGGTGGAAGTGATGGGGATAAGTATAATCCTGACCAATTATAGGAGACACAAAGGTGGCACAATCTAAATGTGGTAAGTGTCACCATTACACCTTTCTGAATGATGACCCAGTTAAGGTTTTTCTTTCTTCCTGTGTCATTCAATAAACAGAACTCTCCTATTTGAGTGGCTCTCTATAATGGCTAACTCAGGGTCACATTTTAGACAGCTAGAGACTCTGAGTCTAGACTTCTGTTCTGATTCTTATCCTTTAATTTTGTTCTAGGCTACAATCAAGATAAACCATATATCTTAGTTAGGGAATTTTTTGCTCTAAAGAGTCACCATGACCACAGCAACTTTTGTAAAGAAAAACATTAAGGTGAGGTGGAGGCTTAAAGTTTCAGAAGTTCAGTTTATTATTATCATGGTGGGACATGGTAGGATACAGGCAGATATGGTGCTGAAGTGGTAGCTGAGATTTCTACATAGTATAGGCAACAGGAAGTGAAGTGAGTATCATACTGAGTGAAGTTTAAGCAAAGGAGACATTAAATCCCAACCCTACAGTGACACACTTCCTCCAAGGTCATACCAAATCTAACAAAACTACACCTCCTAATAGATTCACTCCCTTTGGGGATTATTTGCTTTCAAACAACCACACTGAAAAATCAGAAATGATTTAGCTTTTGAGGGGTAACCAGTTTGCAGCTTTTCTGCCAGAGGTCTGTCCATTTTGATATTATTGAACATGTTAATAGAATTTTCTAATTGCTCCAAAGATTGTCTACTTGGAGAAAAATTAACTGTATTGGATAGGTGGATACTTCTTTTTTCTTTATTTAAAAGGCTTTTTTAATTTTTCATACCAACCACAATTCCCCTTCCCTCCCCTCCTTCTACTAGCTCCCAGCTTCTCCCCACCCTATCCCTCATCCACTTCTCAGAAAGGGTAAGGACTCCCACAGGGAGTCAATATAGTCAATATAGTTTGTTAATCCATTCCACAGTTGAGGGGCATCTAGGGTTGTTGAGTAAATGTGCATCTTTAGGGTATATGCCCAAAAGTGGTATTGCTGGATCCTTGAGGAGATTGATTCCCAGTTTTCTGAGAGACTGCCATACTGCATTCTAGAGTGGCTAAACAAGTTTCCATTCCCACCAACAATGGAAGAGTGCTCCCCTTGCTCTGCATCCTCTCCAGCATAGGCTGTCATCTGTGTCTTTTATCTTAGCCATTCTGACAGGTGTAAGGTGGTATCTCAAAATTTTTTGATTTGCATTTCTCTGATGGCTAAAGATGTTGAGCATTTTTCATGTGCCTTTCAGCCATTTGTAATTCTTCTGCTGAGAATTCCCTTTTTAGTTCTGTACCCCAGAAAGCCCAGAACACCACTTCCTTGGGCATGCAAATCTGTTCTAGTCCAGGGTCTGCCTTGTTCAGTCTAAGGTCTTGGTCTCCCACCAAATTCTTTCATGCTCCGAACAGTGAGAATTTACTCTTAGTATTAATGGTACACATATGCCTTTATCTCCCGAAAGCAGCCTCACAAGGCACCTCCACATCATGAGCTATGCTCCTTTTGAAACCTCATTCTGGTCCACTCTACATACCTAGGAAGAACTTTGGAGCCCTCAGGAGACTCTGGGGCAACCCATTATCCGCTCTAAAATTATGTCTTTGGTGTTCCTCTAGTATCATCTCTGCTTTTATCTCTGACAAGATAAGAAACAGCAAGACACTCTCTGAGGTACTCTGGACCAGGTGCAACTCATTCTTCATTCTATTTCTTTTTGTAGTTATTTTGAACTGAATCAATGAAGGTGGTTTTTTAAAACTAAGTTATTATTTATAGGTTAAAATATTTATATATGCAGCACTGTTATTATCTTTGATACCACCTTTTCAGCTGCATTTACTACCTTTGGCTTTGTGCCTGCCCTGGAACACAATTGCCTTATATTTCCCTCGAATTTTATTGTATCACCTACAGTCACAGCATTTACTCAGACATGGCAGTTCACATTACTATACACACCACAGAAAGTCTAGCAGGAGAAACCTGTGAGTTCCCATAGGGTCTCCCTGGAAGGCATTGCTGATCATGCAGCATCAGAGCATACCACTGGCTGAGGATAACTCAGATAATAAATTACTTGCAATATATGCAAACAGGAAGGCCGGACCTCAGAGACCCTGCATCCATATAAAAAGCTGAATGTTGCAGTGTGCCTGTAATCACAGCACTGGAAAAGAAGACATAGATGCAACACTGGGGCTCATTGGCCAATCACGAAGCTTAAAAATCAGGAAGCTCCAGGTCTATTGAGAAACCTTGTCTAATAAATAAACAAATAAATAAAAAGTACTGAGTGAAAAATGATGACACCCAATGTTTACCTTTGACCCCACATACACAGATATGTATGTGTAGTGATCAAATCCAATTTGTTTAATATCAGTTATTTGACTCCTTTTAAAAAGAATTGCAAAGAGCCTATTTCCTAGGTACTCCCACCCCTTCAGAAATAAGGATAAGAAGGTGGAAATCAGCTGTCACAAGCAGGCATATTAACAAGCCTCATGGACAGATGGAAAATAACAATGCTGCAGAGTATATAGTTTATATTCAGGCTTCGTCTTCACTTTCTCTGGCTAATGGGCTCTTTGCTGCTGTCTCTACATGTACAGCCTAGCTATTAGTTAATGCCAGACTGTAAAACACTCTGCAAATATACAGTACTAAGTAAGATGAGGAAAATCAATATTTGTTCTTTATATATTTTTAAAGCTCTGTATAACATGATTATAATTTTTAAAGCAGTGTCTTTGATAAGAAAATATGCAGAATGCATGCTTTCTGATTTTAGACATTAAAATAGGAAAAAAGACAAGTAACTTCTGAATCTCAAATTATTTAAGCAAAAGTCTTCCTCTTCTTTTGATGTGTCTGCAATTAATAAGGCAGACTGAAACCCACAGATCCATCAGACAACAGCAGCACAAGTTTTAAAGTCAATTGCTTCAAGTTTGCAGTTAAAATTAGTTTCAGGGCATTTAACTGCTACACCTTTCTCTTCTTTGCATGGAACCCATTAAGTTAAGCTTGCCTACCAGCTGAGATGATGTAAATGTGAAAAAAATCCAACCATTCTGTCAAGTAAGGAATTAACGTGGGAAAATACTGAGGATATGATTTGAGCCACTACTAAGAAATCTAAGACTGTCCATAGAACAAGAGAGTAGGAAAGAAGAACATGGAGGAGTCCAGCAACATCCTCAGTATCATTACATCAAGGGCCTCAAGATCCCTGAGTCATCATATTGCATATTCTGTTCTCTATGATAGGACTCAAAGCTGCTGCCTAGTCCTGATCTTAACAGTCATTCATTCTCCTGCTTGGCATGTATAAACACTCTTCTTGCTGTGACCACCTCTTTTTGTCAAGTTTACAGATTCATAGTCTAGAGAGGTTTGAAATCTTGAGTCTAATAAAAATAAATCACAGGCAAAACTATTAGGTAGTCATTGAATGAATTTCACAAGGTTGAGAAAGCCTGTGGACAGCCATGAGCTCAAAGGTTTAGTTCAATCATGATATACTAGCCTCCAGGTTTTCTGAAAATTGTTCTATGTCCATGGAAGTCTATCTCAGACCTAGATGAGAGCCCAGTGCTATGAACCAAGGTGATTAACATGCCCTTGGCAATCTCGCTTGGATTTGTTACATTTAAAAGTCAAATCATCTTTCAGAAGTTTCCAAGAGAGAAAAAGGTAAGGAGAGAGTTATGTGGCATGTCTTTCTGTATGCTGTGAATGTCAATGGTTAATAAAGGGACTGTTTTAGCCTATGGCAGGGTATCTTAGAAGCAGGTGGGAAATTTGAGCATAGATAAAGGAGAAGAAGAATGGAGTCAGGGAAGAAACAATCCAGCAGGTGAGAGGACAAGATGTAAAAGCACAGGTAAGCCACCAGCCAAGCCACATGGCAGGATAGATTGTTGCACAAATTCTGGTTTTATTAAACTAAACTCAGAGCCAGATATCAGGGAAAGGCTGGAATATCAAAGAGAGGAAACAAACCACAGTCAAATCTCACCCAAATTAATGCAAATGCATTGAATTAAGATGTGAGAGCTAAGTAGTAATAATCCTGAGCCAAAGGCATAAGGTGTAAGGTGGTATCTCAAAGTTGTTTTGGTTTGCATTTTTCTGATGGATAAAGATGTTGAGCAATTTTTCATGTGCTTCTCAGCCATTTGTAATTCTTCTGCTGAGAATTCCCTTTTTAGTTCTGAACCTTATTTTTTAATTGGGCTATTAAGGGTTTTGGACTCTTGCTTCTTGAGTTCTCTATATATTTTAGAGATCAATCCTGTCACTTGTAGGTCTGGAAAAAAATCTTTTCCTATTCTGTAGGTGGTCGTTTTGTCTTATTGACTGTTTCCTTGGCCTTACAGAAGCTTCTCATATCTTCATTCAACCCATTTTCATTTATCTGTCTCGCCACATGGCTGGTGGCTTACCTGTGCTTTTACATCTTGCCCTCTCACCTGCTGGGTTGCTTCTTCCCTGACTCCACCCTTCTCCCTTTATCTATGCTCAGGTTTCCCACTTGTTTCTAAGATGCCCTGCCATAGGCCAAAACAGAGTCCTAATGTGTGCTCAGCTGTATTTCTGCTGCTCAGGTGCTATAGCAGATACCAATAAAACTATCCCTGGGTAACTCAGTATAGCATTGAAAACATAGAGTAGGCTTACAGAAAAACATCTATCCTAATGCAATCTTCCTCTAGGAATTCTATGTTCTCTAATAGATAGATCTTTAAGTATCAGCATTAAGAACAAGTAGAAGAAAGGGAACTCTGCCCAATAACAACATGAACTTGGATTGAAACTTTCCCTCTTCTCAACCCATGAAATATCATCTATTTCTCAGAATTTCTTTGGCCTTGTCTTGTCTCCACCTACATGGAGGCCTCTGAGATAGTTTGACCTCCATGATCAGCCATGTAGTGAGGATTTTTCTCCCAGAGTGGCCACATATATCCACGGCCAAATCAGTGATGGCCATGTATATCCTGGGTCAAAACAGTGGCTAAAAAGCATCTTCTCTCACAGTTTCCCTGACTGTGTTGGCTACATGTTTTGTTCTCCAAAATTCCTGAGTGAACAACTTAAAGAAGAAAAGATTTATTTTAGCTTATGGTCATACAGGTTTATTTCATGGTTGTGATGTAGCTGGAGTTACGCAGATTGCTGCCAGGCAGACATACTTTAAGAGAATCTAGGAAGATTAAGATTCTAAATGGCTGCAGCTTCTTCTCCCAAGACAAGGACTTGGCAAGATTTTCCTTCCACAAGAAACCGTTCAGTGGAATTCTGAAAACTCTCATCAAGAAGGGCACTCTGGGGAAGACTCTTGTAGTGAGAACCAATTTCTTTCATTTGTTTCGGTTATTTCCCCAGATAGCCCAAATCAGTCAATTTTGAGGAAAAGAGAACTCTTACTATTCCCAAACATGTGGAAGTTTTATCTCTGCCAGGTTACCTCAGATATCATCTTGTGTTACCTCCCAAAAGGAAAACCTACCTCTTTTTTATGCTTCTCCCCAACCCTGTGTGTGTGAGTGTGTGCATGTGTGGTGCACACATGTATGCTTCTGTCTTCAATAAAACTTGGCTGATAGATGAAATTTTTCTTTTCCTATTATGCTCTTCTTTAAATCAGTGGAGTAAAAGGATCTATTACTAAAACCTTAAATGATAAGTTGCTTGGCTCTGTGTGGTTAGCCAGAACATAGTGGCAGTGTATTGTGGTTTTAATAATAAATGTCCCACATATGCTTGTGTATTAGAACAACTGGACCCCAGTTAGGGTTCTGTTTGGGAAGATCATACAAGCTCAAGGAGATGTGGCCTTGCTTTGGGAAATATGTCCCTGGGGTGGTGTTGTAGAAGGTTTCCCGGCCCGTTTGGGCTGGAGGTTCAGACCTTGCCCGTGGCGGCTTTTGTCCCCCAAAGAAATGAATCAGACACTTATATTAACTTCATACCGTTTGGCCTGTGTCTCAAGCACATTACTAGCTAGCTCTTTCATCTTAATTCAACCCATTTCTAGTATCCTATCTGCCACGTGACCCGACCCATGGCTCACCTGGGTTCCTTACATGTCTCTTCTTCGGGGATTGGATGGCAACTGACTAACTACCCTCCTTCTACCTGCCTGTCCTCCACCCACTTCTACGGTGCTCCACAAAGACCAAAACAGCTCCTTTATTTACAGCATACAGAGAACATTCCACCACAGGATGGCATTGAGGGATTATAGATTCATCTCACTTCTAGGTCTTGTTCTCTCTGCTATCTGTTCTTGTTACCTGCTTCCATGCATTTCCTGTCATTATAGATTCTCACCTGGAACTATATGACAAAATAAACTCCTTTTATTGTGTTTAGTCATGATATTTTATCACAGATACAAAAAAATAACAAGTGGCAGGTGGTATCATGTAAAGAATGAGGATGTTCACTTCACAGTAAACAGGAAACATGGAGAAAGAAATACAACAGAATCCCAGAAACCTACTTCCTCCCAGGAGGTCTAACTTCCATAAATTTTCCAGCACCTCCCAAAACAGCTCAAAATATAGAAGTCTAAGGACCGAGTCCATGAACTTGTGGGAAACAGTTCATACTCAACCCACAATGCATATTCTTTTTGATCACTGAAGTTTGAAATAGTCCAAATCCTGAATACCTCTTGAGCTGGTTACTTTCCTGATATTCTGATAAGACCCCATGTATGAAGTAACTTGCAGAATAAAGCTTTATTTGGGACTTAAAGTTTTAGAAATCTAGAGTCTGGGATAGTAGATAAGAGACAGTAGATAATAAGAGTAGCAGCTGAGAACTCACATACTACACTGCACAGAGAACAGTAGAATGGCATGAATCTGTTAAAACTTCAAAGCCTGAGAGGTAACTTGTAGGTTAGGAGCACCAACTGCTCTTCTGGAGGACCTATGTTCAATTTCAAGCACCTGCATGGCAACTCACAACTGTCTGTAACTCTAGAGATCTGACACCTTCACATCAATGCACATAAAAAAGTTAAATAAATTATTTTTAAAAACTTCAAAGCCTACCTCCAGTGTCAGGGCTTTTCAACCAATGTGATGCCTTCTAACCCTCCACAAACAATTCCACCAACTGGAGACCATATTCAAACATATGGACCCATGAAAGTCATTCTCATTTCAAACTACCACACAGCAGGAGACTCAAAGCAGGTGCTAGAGGGGTATTTTTACCCTATTTAATCTGCTTATTTGGAATTAAGAGAAGCTTTAAGGGGCATTGTGTGTGGGGGGAGATTGATGCTAAATCGGCTGAGAGTTAAGTGTTAGCTTTCCTATCCTGCTAAAGTCTGAAAACTTCAGGTTTTTTTGAGAATCTCAATTAAGAAATTGCTTCCATCAGATTGGCCTATAATTCCTGGATCCTCATGAAGACATATAATCAAAGACCAGTAAAACACAAAGACTTGGTTGGCTTATTACTCTGTCACAGCAATACTGAAAGGCAATAGGTATTATTACCATAAGTTGCTCATGGCTATGGGAACAAGAATATATGACTACTTGTTTAAATTTTGACATATCAGAAAATAAAGATAAAACAAAAAGAAAAACCAGGCAATAAAACCTCTCTTCCCTGCAACCCTCCCCTAGTAGCCTGTAATGTATGGTTGGACTCATTTTCAACATCTCAAAACAGTGCAATTGTATGGAGTTCAAATGTAAAAGAGTTTCTGGCCAGGCATAGCCTTTAAGTCTAGACTACCCACAACTGCTTGGCCCAAATAATCACACAAAAGTTTGTCTTAGTTACAAACTGTTTGGCTTATAACTTAGGCTCATTATCAACTTGCCCTTAAAACTTAACCCATTTCTATTAATCTGTCTTGCCACATGGCTGTGGCTTACCTGTACTCCATTACATTTTGCTTTTGGGTGGCTGGATTATGTCTATTTGTGACTCCACCCTCCTTCCCCTTTATTTATGCTTGGATTTCCTTACTCCTTATAAGCTGGCTTATCATAAACAGAGGAGTTCCTTTATTACCTAATGGTAAGTTACAACATACAGAAAGACATCCCAAAACAACAACAACAACAACAAAAAAAACAAATGAAAAAACAAACAAACAGGTTGAAACTTAAAGCCTATATTATAATAAACTTTTTCCAAGATATTTAAATCAGAAGCCTCACATATCTAGCTTTGTTATCCCTGTCAGTTCTTCAGGTTTTCCACATCTCGATCAGGTCAGGAGTACCTGCCTAAAGTACCCAGAGTGTGCTCAGTGCTCTATCACATATGTCCATGTTCAGCAGTCTTACCACTTCCTCTCCGTGATACTAACCTGATTCTGCAGTTGCAGACAAATGCTGGTGACAAAAAAAGAAATCCATTTACTACCTGTAAACTCAAATTTTAAATATGAAACAATTTTAATCCCTGTAAGAACTAAGCCTTCAAGATTTGAGACTTAGGATATATCTGTGTGAGATAATACAAACAATTCCACCAACTGGAGACCATATTCAAACATATGGACCCATGAAAGTCAATTTTTTTTGGAAAAACCTATAGCTGTGGAAGCAATATGATATCCCAAAAACAGTACATGAAAGCCGCAAAAAAAACTAGATACAATACATATGTATACATACCCAGGTTGCTGTGTTATGTTACATATTTAATAAAACCTAGAATATCAAGAGATCAACCCACAGTCAAACTAGGCAGTGGCAGGCTCTGGGAGTTCCAGAGATAACAGAGTAGTGGTAACTCACATAGCTCTGGGAGCTCTGGATCCCCAGGAGTTCTAGATCTCTACAAGTACAAAGCCAAACAGCTGGGCTTCAATGGCACACACCTTTAATCCCAGCACAGGGAAAGCCTGGAGTGGTGACCTACACCTTTAATCTCATAACTTCAGAGACAGAGATCTTTCTGTGCTTCTGTGAGTTCAAAGCTGACTGCCAAATAGAGTAACTCATGCCCTTAATCTTAACCTGGATGGGATACAGCTGGGTGAAGAAGGTATTAAAGGCAGGCTTAGGAAAATAACACTCAATAAGAAGTGACCAGGAGTGAGGCTGAGGAAGCTGGAAGATAGCTGGGTGAGATTTAACTGTGATGTTTCACCCTTTGATAGTTTAGCCTTTCCCCAATATCTGGCTCTGAGTTTCTTTCATTAAAACCAGAATTGCCTCCATTCTTGGATGGCTTCCTAACCACTGATTTACCAAGTGTTTTGTATTTGTTTGTTTGTCTTCACTCTCAGATCCTGAAGAAGCAGTGGTTGTAAAATATGATTTTACTTCATGACATCATTTGAGACATCTGGTCTGATCATTAATTTTGTATCAGCTTTATGGATTGAGCCAGGAGGACTTGGTCAGATATTGTTCTGAATATTTCTGTAAAAGCATTTGAGATAGTTTCAGCATTTTAAAACCTTATCCTCTCTGAGGAGTGAATGAGGTTGGGGGGGAGATGAAGGAGTAGGAGAAAGAGAGGGGGAAGGGGGAACTGAGGTTGGTATAGAAAAAAGTTAAATTTTAAAAAAGACGCACACAAAGAAATACAGCAGAAACAACACTATGCTTTTTGGGCACCTCTGCACCATGATGAGAGTGATGACTGCTAAATGATGATTGTTAATAAGGTCCTGAGCCATGTTACTTGTCCAGCTGCCACATGTAGGGCCTTGCACAGAAGAGAGACAGTGTTGGTTTCATCTAACAGTCTTAGGAAAACACCCTAGCACAAAAGAACTTTACAGGAACTCACAGACGTGTGGGATGTGCTATGAGTCACTGTGCTCCAACATGATCTGCTGTATTATTGTGGCATTAAAGAAAACTGAAATTTAAAATGGTTTTCTTGGACTTTCTGGTCCTTGATTACATTTCCTCATTAAGGTTCCAGCCTATTCCTGTGTCTTTCCTCATAAGAGTTGCTTATCTAAGGGAGAGGTATGGGGCTCTCTGATCCCACTGCTCTGAGTAGCCATCTACCTGCTCTTAATATGCCCCTAAATTCTTTAAATTGAGTGCTACCATTCTCTGAGAAGAAAATGACAAAATGATGATTCTTCTATGAAGCTGCTAGTCTCTGGCCCCCCAATGTGGTAACATCTTTACCTCTTCCAGCAAACACTATGCCTGACACATTGGCCATTTTTGAATATCATGCAGCTCTATCCTATTTCTGTTTCTGTGGACAAGGCAAAGTGACCAAGAAAGACATTTCTCAGAGTTCTAGTTACTTATTGAGAAAAAAAAAGTAATGGTCTCTCAAATCAATTAGGTTTCTTGTTTTTATGCAAAACTGGACCCCACTCAATCCTCCTCCTAGACAGTGGTGCCTCTTTTCTACACCCTTCCTAGAATCCTGTGTGCCTAGGTAGAGCAGCTATCACCAGTGCATAATTTAACATTGGTATGACCCATTTGCCCATCCTATAATGTGGCTGGGGATGATACATGTTGTTATGGGTTACAGATAGAAAATGAAAAGGAGGAACAAGAGACAAACTAAATGTAAATAGATACAGTAATACTTAGCATAAAGTAAAAAGCACACAATAAATGATAAAATAAATCCTCTTTGCAAGCAAAGAACAAAATAGGCTGAATGAAAAAGGCAAGTGTTTCAGAACTTCTCTCCCTGAGTCCAAAGGGTCTGGAATGACTGCTGTGTTCTCAGATACAAAAATGAATCAAGTGTTTCCTAAGAGGTAAATTTATGTACTAAATTCAGTTTTTTGTTTTTTGTTTTTTGTGAGGATGTCAGGGCTCCTAAAGAAAACTTCTTAAGGAAAATGGTAGATCTCTTGAGGATCCTTCTGAGAGGTTGAAAAAGAAATGCCTGTTGAGCAGCCTTTCAGTTTGCTCCCATGAAAAACGGAGTTACCAGTAGTATCAGAACCTGATTTCCTGATTCTCATTAGAAATCTGGTTTTGGTTTTGTTAGAATGAATGGTTGGCCAATTGTGTAAATGAATGATTAATTAAATGTGTAACTTTTTGTTATGGATGTTTCCATCTTGTCTAGTCTCCCCTCTGTTGTTGTCTCATGGTTAGGAAAGCTGGCCTGTCTACTGAGCTCACTCTCACCTAGTAGAGACTGGTAGCCAGTCTTAGGTATGAGCTTCCCTGGTAGCCCATGTCACACAGTGGTGTTAGTCTGGTTCTGAGATTACATTGACAGTTCCTGTAGGATTCTACCCTCTATATGTGTTTCTTACTGAGTATATCCCTCTGTATTTTTGCCAGCAGGCTGTTCTCCTTTTTCCTCCAGGACAGGAAATTTCTAATCACATCAATAGCACCTGGAGTCTCTCCTCAAACCCACAACCCTAACTGTTCCCAAGGTCTTAAATAAGATATCTTCTCCTCATTACTGTTTTTCCAGGCTGGCCCTACTAATCTACATTTCCAAACCACACACACTTTCCTCTAACATGGGTATCATCTAATTTAAACATTCACTGCTTCCAAATACAATGAAAAACTCTCAAGGGCTAGGGGTTGACTGTGGTGTTTTGTTCCCCAAGAGAAAGCTAAACACATTTTACAAGGTTGATTGACTGGCTCTCCTTTGGAGTGGAAAAGAGTCAGCTGGTTCTGTGGCCTAAACTATTGCCCAAATAGTTTGACTCAAGGTGAAAGGACATCCTGGTCAGTTCCCTTATATCAGTGTTTGAAACTTGTTCAAAATTCCCATGCCTTGCCTAAGGTTTGTTCATTTAAAAACTGTCTTACTTTTTTAAAAAAAAGATTTACTTATTATGTATACAGTATACACAAGAGAGTACCAGATGTCATTATAGATGGTTGTGAGCTACCATGTGGTTTCTGGGACTTGAACTCAGGACCTCTGGAAGAGCACTCAGTGCTCTTAACCTCTGAGCCATCTCTCCAGCCATCAAAAATATATTTTAAAATAGAGATGAGTCTAAATATCATTCTTTTAGGAGTAACAAATCTATTGCTTAGGAGTATTTTGGGTGGCAAGTGGACTTTTCAGTATGACACGGATGGGAATTGCAATAAATCATTCATTCATGAAAAAACTGTCATACTAGCTTGGGATCTGAAAATTATATTTAATAGAGTCTTCTGCTGTTCATTTGATCTCAATACTATTCATTCTATACAATGGCATTGTTACATACTTTTTCTTGTCACTCTATTTTACCAAATAAAGTTCTTAAAAAAAAGAAAGTAAAGCTGAACTTCATAATATTTTTTAAAAAGAAAACTGTCTCACTGTTTAGACTTTAAAAAAAAACTCCATGTGGTTTCACCACCTTTTCTGACCCCTTCACAGGCTGAGGACTCTAGACTTCCTTTCCCGTTCTTACAGTCCATGCTCACCCTCACTCTCCCTGGCTTCTCCACAACCACTCTCCTCCTCTAACCTTATGCTTCTCTACCTCATCTGACTCCACTGTCTACCCATATCTCCTACTCCCTCCATCTCTTCTCCCTCTGCATTTATCTCTTCTGTCCCCTCCACTATCCCTTTCCTGGTAGCCATCAGAACCCTTTGTGATGAAGACGTGTCCCATCTTCTCTTGTTCATTTCCTTTTATCCCCATTGGCCTCTCACTTGAGGGTTCATCACACATGAGATTCAAGTCAGACTCCAGCATCTTTCTTTCCATTTCAAAAGTCCCTGTTCCCTCCCTAGCATGAAAAGAGATGGGGAGGGGCCAAGAAGGAGGGTGAAGTTCTTTTCTAGTCTATATCCCTTCACTACCTGAGATCTTATACAGCTGGAAGACCCAGATAGCCTCCTTTTCTCTCAAGCCCCAAGCCCTAACTGTCCTTCTGGAATCTGTCCTCTGTACTCATCGTCCCACCTGGGATGGTTGCCAGTGACTCATCCTGACTCTGTTCACTTCAGAAGAAAAAGTTGCACTGGACCAGTGGCACAGAGGTCTTTTTGTCCTTGGCCCCTCATAAATACTCCAAGAGAGGCTATGTAATTTTGGGGCAGGCTTCCTTATCTGAATGTCTTGATTGCGTCTAAATACATCCTCTGGTTCCTAGGCACTGGATATTTTTCACTATTACTTTATGACTGAGATTTGAAGTATAGCTTGAAAAGCTACTAGTTTGTCTAAGACCACTGAGATTCTCCAAGGGACAGAAAAGTTTCCTGTTATACCTTTTGGGTACACAGACTTTTTAGATTAATACTTCTTTTAACCCACTAACTCCAGAAAATAATGGGGCATTGTTGGCCTTTGTCATTCTGTCTATTCCTGATATCCACAGACAGTTCAAAAAGCTAAAAGGTTTTTAGGGGATGAGGACCTCCTAGCTCATAGAGACGTCCCAAAGGATTGTCAATAACTGACATACTGAGGAACATAAAGCTGATATAGTCACCAAGTGAGCCACATGAGAATAGGTAAAAATCATGATAGCTGGAGCTGGATAGATGGCTCAGAGGTTAAGAGCACTGTCTGCTCTTCCACAGGTCTTGAGTTCAATTCCTAGCAACCACATGGTGGCTCACAACCATCTACAATGATAACTGGCACCCTCTTCTGGTCTACAGGCAGAACACTGTATGCATAATAAACACTTTAAAAAATCATGATGGCTGTACTCCAGTTAAGTCTCTCCAAGCATTTAAATGCTCACACACAGTGAAGAGATCTCCAAGAATCCAAACTGAGAGAATAGAGAAGCCTACACTGAACAATGATTAATGTATTTTCTATAAGAAAGAGGACACTGGAGGAAGGTATGTTGAACATGTCTCAAACCCAAAAGAGCCCTGGACACTGAACAACCAAAATGGAGCTAGACAGCCATTTAGAATGAAAGTGCTTCTACCCCCTTAGTCCTCCAAGAAGTCACTGCATCCATCAGAGGCTATCCCATTAAGTTCTTGGTAGATGCTGGAGTAATGGTTTCTGATTTTAGAACTCTGGTAGGTACAGTTACAGACCAAAAGATACCACTTTAGGGAGTCACTGGCACAGTTAAAGGTTAAAATGTCACTGTTAAAAGCAGGCAGCTTCAATTCTCAAAATAAGAGCTATTTCAGTTACCTTTCCCATTGCTATGACCAAATACATGACAAGAAACAACTTAAGACTTCAAAAAGGTTTATTTGGGCTCATGAATCAGGGGCTGTATCCATCACTGTGGGAAGGTCTTGTAGGGGAAGCAGCTGCTGGTTGTAATCAAGGATGTGGCTTACTTACATCTTGGTGGATCAGCAACTAGAATCAGAGGAACACTGCCATTCACCTGGATTCCTCCATTTTTCATTCTTATCCAGTTCAAGGTCTATCCACAGGTTGATGTCATGTTTATGGCAGACCTCACTCCCTCAGTTAATCAACTGTGGTTCCCCCTCATGTATGTTTGCTGTAATCTCCCCTTGGCAGTGTTTCTTAATTCTTCTTAAATGTAAGACAAGGTGGAAGTCATTGCCTTGCATGTTCAGTGTGGTAGGACTGTTTTCTGTATGTGATGTTGTAATAAAGTAATTGTTTTGGCCTATGGAGAGCACCATAGCAATAGGCAGGAAATCAGAGTAGGGACAGGTAGAAGGAGGGCAGAGTTGGTCAGTCTCCAGCCAGCTGTCCAAGGAGCATGTAGGACTCACATGGCAGGTAGATTACTGGAAATTGGTTGAATTAGGATGAAAGAGCTAGCTAGTAATGTGCTTGAGACATAGGTCAAACAGTATGAAATTAATATAAGTATCTTATTCATTTCTTTGTGGCATGAAAGCTGCCATGGGCAAGGTCAGAACCTCTGGTCTAAATGGGTCCAGAAAACATTTACAAGAGATGGCGTCCCAATGTGGGCTGAACACCTGCATAAGGCCTAAGAAAGTTTTAAAAGTTTAAAAAGCATTCTAGACCACTGAAACAGAGCCAAAGGTGGCTTTCTGAAATGCATATCTGAATTAATTTATGATACAGAGATACCGTGGTGTTCGGGCAGGATTTTAAAAATGGTGCACATTCGTGGCAGGCAGCTTAAACCCCTATGTCTCCTGGAAGACTTGGTATAAACAGCAAACTGCATGTGACTGATTTAAGGTTTTAGCTTATACTAAACATAAAGGAAAAAGAGTCAAAAATGTTTTTTTTTTTTTGATAGCAGCATTTCCTGGGTCTCCTCTGTTTGCTGGCAGCAAGTGCAGCAGGCACCTCCACCATATTGAAAAGCCAACAATAGTGGCAGAGTCAGCAATCACAGCAATACTAGCATTTTAAAAAGCTCTTCTGATTAGAAAATGATTAAGGATTCTCAATAAAACAAATTAAGACTCACAAAACCTCTAAATGGGGTGCAATGTGTATAAAATGTGTATAGGCTTCAGAGAGAAGAGAAAAAGGGTAAAGAAAGCCCTTAATAAAAGGAAATAGGAAATAAAGATATAAAAGGCCATCTAAAGATGGCAGATAAACAAAGAGTCCAGATTATGATTATTGTGGTTTTTTTTAAAGTTTTAACTTTTAATGAGCTAACTGCAGAAAGACAATTGATTGCTAAGGCTGCTAAGTTAAACAAATACATATATTTTAAAGATATCTTGTCTTTGAAATCTGTTTATAAAAATATGTTGCTTGCAAAAAGAGTTTCTGCTTTTGTCTCCACAGAAGATCAAAACCTGTGGACTGGTTCTAAGCAAATGTGGTTTCATTTGCCAAGACCACCTGAAAATTCTCTGATGGGAAGATCAACTTTCAGGATGCCAATTAAGATGATTCATCCAGGCTCTGGACCCTTGTAAGATTGCCAGTAGCCTTAATCAGCAGGAAGTAGTAAAAGAAAGAACACTACATACAGTTTCCCAAACATATTGCTTATTAATATTTGTTTTCATTATAAATGGATAATGATCATAGTCAATCTTTTTCAAAAATGGGGGGGGAGGATATGATTTAGGAATGATTAAAAAGGATAAATGGATTTTGGTTTATTGATACAAACTTAAGGTCAATTTTGTTATGCTGTATGTATTTTCTACTCTTGATAAGGTATGATGTTGATGTAACTCATTTAAAATTGTAATGTGTAATTGAGAAATGCAAATTAATAGTCATCTATGATAACCAAACTTACAGTCATGTTAGTTAGGTTTTTGTAGGTATGCAAAGATATATTTCCATTAGATAGGTAGTCTTCAAACACTTCAAAAACATGATGTAGAATATGGCTTTTAAAATATTTTAAGAACTTAGACTTTTCTGGACAGTGAGACAGGTCTGCTCCTGGCAACACCAATGTATTTCAGAAAAATGATGGGCATTGAAAAAACTTCATGTGGAATTTACTTTGTGGCAACAGCTAGCCACTTGACAAGAAACTGTTCTGGTATTGACTGCTTGATAGTATGCTGTATAAACTGGACAAGCAGGTTAAATAGAAAAGTGACCTCTGAACTTTGACAGAACAACCCAAGATGGTCCTTCAAGTTCCTGCATTACAGAAAAAATTGCCAGGCATCCTTCTGGACACAAGGAGAAGTGACTGATGGACTGTGACAGATTTCCTGCATCACTGAAAGGTATGCCAGAGACTTTGGGCATATAGGCTGAAGATGATTCCCTAACATTACAAAGGAACTCTGGGTAACTGTCCAGGCAGACAGGTGTCATCTCTGTCATTTTCTAGATTTGGAAGTTGCTTGTACTTCCTGTGTATTTGGGTAATATTACATCCTTCTGTAGTTTTTGATGTGGCTGAAGGTTTAATAATTTTAGGTCTAGTTTTTCTTAGTTATTTTAAAAGGTATCCTAGATATGAAACTTTAGACTCATGAGGATAAGGTAGATAATGGAATATTTTCTTTAATTTTGTTAATACAAATAGACTAGATATTGTAACTATAATTTTTGCTTGATATCTGTTCTGTTGCATGTAATTTTGCTATATGGAAATTGAAACATTCCTTTTTGATTAGACAGAATAGAGTCAATGTGGTAGGGTTAGGGTTCTCTGTATGTGATACTATAAATAAAGTAACTGTTATGGCCTATGGCAATCACTGCAGAAATAGGCAGGAAATTTGACTAGAGACAGGTAGAAGGAAGATGAAGTCGGTCAGTCTCTGGCCAGCTGCCCAAGAAGCATGTAGGACCCAGGTGAGTTAAGGGCCATGGGCCACAGTCACGTGGCAGGTAGATTACTAGAAATGGGTTGAATTAAGATGAAAGAGCTAGCTAGTAATGTGCTTGAGACATAGGCCAAACAGTATGAAATTAATATAAGCATCTGAATTATTTTGGGCCAGGGAAGGAGGGACGCCTTGGGCAAGGTCCAAACTTCTGACCCAAATGGACCCAGAACTCTTTTACAATATAGTCCATCACTCTATCTCCTCACATTAACATCATCAAGAGCCATAAAAGCTCTATTACTCCCAAAGAGCCATCACCACAGTAGCCCACCATGTAGGCCTGTACCCAAAGAGCAACACAAAATGGAAACCAAGCATTCAAACACATGATCCTGTGAGAACATTGTACAGTTAAACTATAATTTTATTGAAATATGGACCCGAAGAAATATTGGTTAGATTTATCACCTCTAAGTTCTCAGTTCCCAAAGAAGAGAGTTTAAACCATTTTTATACGAGCATGGGTTAAAAAATTCTCCCATTCCTAGTGTACTTCTTTGTCCTCAGGTTTATTTGTGAGTTTTTGTTTTGTTTGTTTATGTCTGTAGGACAGAGCCTTCCATCCATTAGAAGCGAAGTTCAAACTTGGCTTCCTATGGAGTATATTAAACATACCAATTCCATTTTTTTGCAAGTACAAATGAGTCAGAAAAGGAGTGGGTGCCACCAAAGTCTGAATTTTTTTCTTTAAAATTCAGGGTACCTTCTGATATAGATGAGTTACTACAAATTGGAGGAGGAAAGAAAGAAGAAGGAAGAAATTACAACTTATTTTACATTGCATCTCTAAGCTGATGAAACGGAAAGCTAAAATATTGCCTTCTGGATATTTAAATGGATACCTAATTTCTTATATGGTGTCTAGTTACAAAATAAATATCATGAACTTATGTTTTCTCTTGTTACATAATAATTGACAATAGACTATGTTCTCTTTCTCTATACCTTAACACAACATTATTCAGGCCCTATTTTCAGCAGTTATTTTGATGGATTATTTCATTCCTGAGTAACAAAATAATTACAAGCCACACTTAAAAATAAAATACGCACTATGGAGAGACAGAGCAAGCATTAATACAACATCTGAAATAGCACGAATACTGTGACTCTCAGATCAGAAATATAAAGTTTCTATGACTAATACACATATCTATACTAGAAAAGGTGGGTTATACTGAAGCACAAATAAGAAGCAAAAATAGAAAGTAATGCTTGATATAAAACTAAAAATAAAGACTACATTTTATGGACTCAATAATAGACTGTACACAGATAGCTCAATAGAAATCTCTAATATTTTATTAAGAAAAGCAACAAATCAATAAAATAACCAACTACAAATAATGTAATATATTTTTAATTAAATCCAAGAATCCAAAAGTGATTAAGGAATGTAATTTTTTAATTAATAGTGTCTAACAATGTCCCTAAATTAATAAACAAATACATAAAAATACAGATCCAAGAAATTCAGAGAATATCAAGGAAAAAATGACACAAAATCTATTTAAAGATATATAACTTTTATACCAGGAAAAAGTAAAGATGAAAATAAGGGTCCTGAAAAGAATAAAGAAAATCTTTATCTCTAAAGAATACTTCTGAGGAGTAAGATCTAAAGTAATGAGAAGAGGAACAAAATAAAATAACCTTGAATTTTGTAGTCTGTAAAACTCTTCTGCTAAGATAAAGACATAGAAAAGACTCCCTTGAGCAATGACTGAAGGAACTGTTTGCCCACACTGCTGCCCCATAAGACCCCTCAGAAATTCTTAGAGAAAGAGGAAATGATACAGCTCAGAAACATAGCTCCATCTAAAGCAAGGATAAGAACCAAATAAGGAAGAACTGGGGAGGGGGGCGAAAATGTTACTTTTTCCTTCTTGGTTAATTTAACAATTCCTTCAGATATCAACAATATGCTTCATCATATGCATACATCTTTGTGTATGAATATTAACCTATAAGAGATTGGTTAGGATGATTCAAAGGAAGGAGAGGAGGGGAGAATTTAGGATTTCTTTGTTGCTGTGAGCTCTTAGCTTCCCTGATGTCCTGTACTGTCATTGTAAAGTAGCTTTGGGTTAGCTGCAAGATGGAAAGTCTAGCAAAAAACTAAAGAATAACAAAAAGCAAACAAGTGACTTGTGGAAGGATAGGAAGTTTGAAAGGTTTAAATAATCAGTTGAAACCAGAAAGAAATAAGTAGAAGTCAAAGGCACAAAACCAATAACAAAACAAGTTCAATATAATAACAGTTAGGGCACTTTAAACTAATTCAGTTAATTAGATGAGCAATTATTTTGAAGACCCAAAGGTAAGTTAAGACAGTTAAGACACATCTTGTCAGAGTGAATAAGAAAACATGACACAACCACATATCACCATAGATACCCACTCTAAGTGTAAAGACATAGCATTACATGTTCACCTAGAGCTGATTAAATGCATACCCTTCTAATGCATCAGGAGAAAGAGAAAGTAGTGATGCTTATCTCATAGTAGAATTCAGAGTAAAAAAAGTAGATATGAAAAAAAGACATTATAAAATGTTTAAAAGTCAAATTCTCTATGTATTAGCAATATTTCACACTTTTCTACCTCAGAACATAATTTCAAGACACATGGTATAAAGGCCCATGCAGTTCCAAGGAGAAATATTTAAATACACTTTCTCATTTCAATCTATTAAAAGTAGAAGGATCCAGAAAGCAGATATCAAGTAAGGACACAGGGAAGGCCTCAATAAAGTCAACTGATTATGACTGATGTCATCACACCATCCAGTCACAGAATATACATTCTTCAAAATAAAAAAAAAATACAAAATAAATTATATATTAGGCAAAATACAAAAAATTCTCAAAAGTTTTTGAAGAAAGAGATTATACAATGTCTGTTCTCACACAAAAAATGAATCAAAACAAAAGATACCTGGAAAATCTCAAAATACTTATAGATTAAACAACATGCTGTTTAAAACACATGAGTCAAACAGAAGATCTCAAGAGGAATGAAAAATTATTATTAAAAAATAAAATTTTAATTTAACAAAATCTGTGTAGGATGGTATGAAAACAATTCTTAAACAGAAAATATTACTGAATGTTTATATTATAAAAGAAAATAATATAAGATGAATTATCCACAGTTCCCTATTAGGAACCAGAATAAAAAGAATAACAAAAATGCAAAGCACAGAAAGAAAATAATAAATACTAATGAAAAAACAAAATAAAAGAGAAAATTAATAGAGAAATCAACATAATTAAAAGTATGTTTGTTAATCTATTTGCCTTTCTTCAAAAAATGCATAAAAAAGAAAACAAAGAAATATGAACTTTATGCTGATAATTTTATAACTTAAATGAAATGGATGAATATACTGAAAGATAGAATTACCAAAGTTCGCAGAAAAATATAGAAGCTCTGAACTTTTCTATATATATCAAATAGAGAGAGAGAGAGAGATGACCAGACACTGACAGGTTTACTGTTAAATTTCATCAAATACTTACAGAAGAACCTACAGTAATACCCTAAATATTGCAAAAACTAAAGAAAAGAGAATACATCCTATTTTATGTTGCTAATTTTATGCAAATACCAAGGCAGATATTAAAAGAGAACTGTAGACCAAAACCTCTCATCAACATAGGTATAAAACCGCAACAATGTATTAGCAAACCAAATCAAAAGTATTTAAAGAGAATTGCAGCACGAACAAGTAGGATTTATCTCAAGTTTAAAGGATTAGTTCAGCATTCAAAAGTTAATCAAATCCATTTTTACTGTTTAGTTAAAGAGGGAAAAATCCCACAATCTGAATATTAGACAGAGAATCATGACAAAAATCAAATGTCAACTCATGATAAAATAAAATGCTCTCAACAGACTAGGAAGAGGGGTAACTTCTTTATCTGAGGGAGAAAATCACACTTAAATGTAAGGAATAAAAGCTTTTCCAATTAAGATCAAGAGCAAGTCAGGCCTTTGATTACTTCTAGTACTAGAAGTCTCACAGTCTAATAACACAAACATACAAGGATAGTAAAATGCATATAGATTGGGGTTAAGCATTGTAGAACATGCCTGTAATATCAGCACTTAGGAGGCAAAGGGATGGAGATTATATGCTCAGTGCACTTCTGGGAAGTATACTAGGACCTCAATAAAAAAAAATTAAAAATAAAAATACACAGATTGTGTTTCAAAAGGAAATGAAAGAAATATTCACAGATCTCACAGTTTCTATACAGAAAATGTTGAATAAATAAGAGACAAAGACATAGAAAGACTTGGAAAGGTGGAGAAAGAAAGAAAGGAAAGAAGAGTGGAAGGGAGGAGCAAAGGAGGGGACTATTTTTAAAATAAGCAGTTACACTAAGGTTTCATAACTGAAGGCTAATATACAAAACTCAATCAGAGTCCAGCATATTACCAATTAAGTAGTAAAATGTAAAAGTAAGAGTGTAAACACATTAACACTCAGAATTAAAACACTTGGCTGTAAATCTGTCAAAATATATGTGAGGTCTATATCAGGAAGTCTGAAAGAACTCAGAGGAAAAACCCTAAGAATAACTAAACAGATATGTCTAATAATCTGTTCCAATAAACAAAAATTTACAATTTAAAATATATTTGCCTCAATTCTTGGAGAATTTTTTACACTGCATTCTAAACATTTCACACATACCTTATACCGAACATTTTCCTGCCTTTCTCTTTGTTACTCATCCAGCTTTGTGTCTTTTTTTAATTCATCAAGTACTATTTTTGCCCCACAATAATATTTGTGTATGTGTGGACTTCCATTAGAATGATGTAGTCAACTCTCTCTTTTCCAGCAGATATGGCTTTCTGAACAGCTCCATTGTTAGGGGTGAAACTTAATGCTCAGCTCTGCTTTTCCTTCTGGTGCTTGGCTTGACTTGGGCTTACACAGGTCATGAGCATGTTGTCACAACCACTGTAAGTCCATATAAGGAGCTCCACTTCTAGGTCCAAGAACCTTGTCCCACTGGGAATAGGAATACTGTTTCCTTGAGTCATACACCACCTCTTGCTCTTATATTCTTGTCATTTCCTTTCCCTCAATGATTCCTGAACTTTGACAGTAAAGGTTGAGGTATAGATGTAACATTCAGGGATAAATATTTCACAGACTCTTATTTGCTACAAGTAGGCCAGTTTTGGGTCTCTGTATTAATCGCTATCTACTGTAAATGAAAGGTTCTCTGGTGAGGACTGGTTTATGCTTTCATCTATGAGTATAACAATAAGTCATTGAAGTCAATTTAATGTTATGTTTATTTAACAGAATAACAGTAATAAGTTTTCTTATGAGGCCTATGACTGACCTATCCATAGGTTCTTGGTTCAGTGATGATGTCAGTTATGGTTTTTATCTAGTAGAGAGTGATTTAAATCCAATCAGAAAGTGGCCGTTTACTCCCATGATGCTTATGCCAACATTGCACCAAGGGAAAGATTCTATATTATTACAATATCAGTTCTTCATTACTTGATATGTAGATTCAGTAAGATGTCTTTCTTATTAAAAAAATTCTCAGCTGGAAGTGGTGGCATATACCTTTTATCTCAGTGATCAGAGGCAGAAGCAGATAGATCTCTGTGAGTTCAAGGCCAACCCATCTACAAAGTAAGTTTCAGGACAGTAAGGGCTGTTACACATAGAAACCCTATCTTGAAAAACAAAACAAAACAAACAAAAAATCTCAGCAAACTTCTAGATTTGGCAAAATAAGTTCAAGTTAATTTGAAAAGACAAAACAGAATAATTAACATAATATGAGGCACAGTAATTAAGGTTGTGTGATATTGATGAAAACTAATAGATAAAAATAGAAAGTTCAAGGCTAGATTGCACAACCCCAGAGAAGATAGATAGAGAGGAGGACCCTAAGAGGAATACACATGTACCAGGAAGAGAAAAATAATTAAAATCTCTTGGGCAAACTGGGAGGGGCATATAAATGGGAGAGAAGAGGGAAATAAGAGGTCAAGAAGTCTGAGTTGGGATAGGGAACTAAGAGTTGAAAAATGAGGAAGCTATCCTGACAGAGGGAGCCATCATGGGCTCATTGAGAAACCTGGTGCTAGGAAAGTCTACAAGAACCCACAAGAAGGGTCCCAGCTAAGTCTCCTGGCAATTCTGAAGAGGGTGCCTGAATTAGCCTTCCCTTGTAGTCAGATTGGTGACTACCCTAATAGTTATCATAGAACCTACATCCAATGACTGATGGAAGCAGATGCAGACACCCACAGCCCAGCACTTGGCTGAATGCCTGGAGTTCAGTTGAAGAGAGGGAAGAGCAGCTAGAGGAGCAATGGGAGGGTCAGGAGCACAATGGGGACATCCACAGGGACAGCTGACCCTAGCTAACGAGAGCTCACACTCTGACTGACAGCTGGAGAGCATGCATGGGTCCAGATTAGGACCTCTGGATAAGAATGGCAGTTGCTTTAATCAAGCTATTGGTGGTCTCCCTGGCTATGGGACCAGGAAACATCTAGGTTACATGAACTAGCTTTATGGAGCCCACTCCCTATGGTGGGATGCCTTGCTAAGCCTTGATACAAGGAGATGGGTTCTCAGTTTTATGTTACTCTGTGTTGACTGCTCAAGGGAGGCCTTACCCACTTTAAAGAGTGAATGGAGGAGGGTATAAAGGAAGGAGTGGGAGAAGGGGAAAGAGGAGGAACAGTGAAGGGTATGCAAATGGAATTTTAATAATAACTTTAAAATATGATAAAAAAGAATAGAGTTCAGAACCAGACACATGACCTGATTTTTAAAATTGAGCAAAGATGATGAGATAAATAAAATGCAATTATTTCAGCAGATATGTTAGAATAATTAGACATATAGATGTAAAAAGTAATTTATATAGAGATATTACACTTTAAAAAAAGTAAGAGATTATAAAATTCTTAGAAAATAGCCTAAGAGAAAATTCTTTAATTTCATGTTGATATTTTTATACAACATCAAAGGCAGTATCTATGAAAAAGAAAATTGGTTAGGTAAGCTTCATTAAAAATAAAATTTTCTTCTCTGTGAAAGACGATCTTGGAAGAATAAAAGACAAGCTATAATGGGAGAAGTTATTAACAAAAGACACATCAGTTCAAGGACTATTATCCTAAATATACACTGAACTCTTAAAATTCAATAGTATAAAAGCAATCAACCCATTTTAATTGCACTGTCAAAATGAAATATTATTAACTTCAAATATAAATGAGCTATCTAGCCAAGGAAAGACACAAAGAATCTTAAATGCACATTGCTAAGTAAAGAAGCCAATCTAAAATACTGCATACTGTGTGATTTCAGCTATGTGACATTCTGGGAAGTTCAAAATAATGAAGAGAGAAAAAAATAGCAGCGGTTTCCAGGGAAGAGGGAGAAAGGGATGAATAAACATAGCCTAGAATATTGTTAAGGCAATGGAAATATTATGCAGGATACCGTTTTGGTGACTGTAATTATACGTGAACAGAACATACAAGACTAAGTGTGAACCCTAGTAGGAATGTGATGTGTCAATACAGGCTCAACTGTAACAAATTAACAATAAGTTTGGGGTACTAGTTTAGAGAAAAACTAGTTGATCTGAGAAGAAAAGATATTTGGAAATCTTTTGATACTCTTACTCAATTCTCTATCAAACCAAAATCTCCTGAAACATAAAGCATATTAAATAAATAATCACAAAAGTGAAACTAACCAAGAATTGATCCACAGCAAAGTGCAGAGATAGTCAATTTAGCAAATTTAATATAGTATGCATAAGGAGAATGAGCAAAGAAATCCATCATCAAAACTGATTCCAGATAAAGCAGCAATTAACAAAATTCAACATTCTTTCATAATAAAAACACTCAGCAACTAACAGAAGGAAATGACCTCAACTTAAAAAAGATATCACATGAGAACCCCATAGTCATGTCACATCACAGCCAAATGCTGACAATGATGAAAGCTGTTCTGGTTACAGCAAAGGGACAGATGCTACAGCCTTGTGTGCTCTGCTCAACATTTATGCAACTCTTCCCTTTACAACAAATCATTAGCATCCAGTGTGAGCAAGAAGTCACCCCGTGAGAAACTCATGTATCCTTTTTCTTGTCCTCTGAGTCTTCATAAGGACACCATGCAAACCAGTGCCCATGCACCATGGGAGCCAAACTTAAAATGAAACTGAGGAAAGACAAATTAGACTCAGTCCATAGCAGACATCTAGCATGCATCCTTGCATCTTATTTTTTGTTTCTTAATTTGTTTGTTCATTCATTCATTATTTGTTTAAAGTAATTATTTTCCAACCTAATTACCACTTCCCCTCCTTCTTCTTCTTTCAGTTACCCCACTCTCCCCTCTTCACAACCCCCATCCACTCCTCCTCCTCCTCCTCCTTTCTGTTCTGAAAAGAGGAGGTTTCTCTTAAATATCTGCTATCAATAGCAGCATATCAAGTTGCAGCAAGCCTAGGCACCACCTGTTCCATTGAGGCTGTACAAGGCAATCCCATAGGAGGAAACGGCCCCAAAAGCAAGTAACAAAGTCAGAGACATGCCCTGCTCTCACTGTTAGAGGTCCCACAATAAGACCAAGTCACACAACTGTAGTATATGTAGAGTGCCTGTATTAGTCCCATGCACCTTTCTGGTTGTTGGTTCAGTCTCTGTAAGCCTGTATGAGCCCAGGTTAGTTGATTCTGTAAGTTTTATTATGGTATTCTTGGCCCTTTTGCCTCCCATAACCCTTCTTCCACCCTTTGCCACAGGATTCCTCAAGGTCTTCCTAATGCTTGGCTGTGGGTCTCTGCATCTGTTTCTATTAATTTCTTGTTGAAGCCTTTCTGATGACAATTGGTCTAGGCAGCAGTCTATGAGTATAACAGAATATCATCATTTCATTGACTTTTTCTCTTTATTAGTCATATTTGGGTTTATCTTAGGTCTCTGGATTCTCTGGGTCCTGGCCCTCCAAGTAGTGTCAGGAGTGGGCTCTCTCTCATGGTATGGGTCTCAAGCTGCTTTAGACCCCAACCCAGCCACATACACTTTGATCTACAATTTGCCATGCTACAAGATATGCTGGGGTAAAGGTGGCACAGAAATTATTGAAGTGGCCAAGCAATAACTGGTTTAGCCATCAATTTTTTTTTTTGATTTATTTATTTATTATGCATACAGTTTTACAGAAGAGGGCGCCAGACCTCATCATAGATGGTTGTGAGCCACCATGTGGTTTTGCTGGGAATTGAACTCAGGACCTCTGGAAGAACAGTCAGTGCTCTTATCCTCTGAGCCATCTCTCCAGCCCCTAGCCATCAATTTTTAATCTCATAAAACACACCATGTATAAAAGCAAAATTAAGCTACTTTGGCCATAACAGCAGTTCTTTGCACGGTAAGTAAAAAGTCACTTGCCTATGATCCCAAGATATGTTTGAGACTACGTTCCTTCTTCTGAAATACTGGAAGTCTTTACCACTATTAAGTAAAAGTTTTCTGAAAGAGAGTAAAGTATGGTTTTCAAGTGCCCAGGTCCTAAAAGAAAACTAGAAACTATCTCTATAGTGGAATTATGTTGTTACATTGTAAATAATTGTCCCACCTACTGGTTTAATAAAAATGATGTTTGGCTGAAGGCATATAGGAAGTGTAGGCAGGCCTACCAGACTAAGAAAACTCTGGTAATAAGAAAAGCATAGCAGAGAAGCCAGAGAGAACACCATGATGAGATGCTAGCAGACTCAGAGGAAAGAAGTTGAAATAATGCTGAGAAAAGGTACCAAGCTGTATAGCTGAACAAGATAAGAATCATGGGTTAGTTTAAGAGCAAGAGCTATCTAGCAGTATGCCAGAATCATAGGCTGATCATCATAAATTTAATACAAGTGTCTGTGTGCTACTTTGGGACCACTGGTCTAGATCTTGTGGCTAGTCTGGGCCAGAAATATACTACTATATGTCTCCAACTATCCTGGCTCCTGAAACTCCTATTTTTGCTTGACTGGACTGTTTACTGAGTTCTGAATTTTGAAGTAGAATTTGGAACTCAGTGAGTACCCCCTGGGTTTACCCTGACTGTTTCTTGCTGAAGTCATGCAATTTTGGTACAGGACATACAGACTTTTAAGCATCAGAAGATGTGCTGTTGTTGCTCTGAAGATAGAGGATGAGGCTGTTTCCTGGGCCGTTGGACCTACTTTCTTTCCTAAACAATTGGAGGACCAACAGATTATAAAATTTCATGTGATATGTGGGACTTGTGCTAAGAAACACATTTAAACTCAGTTTTGTTTTTGTACCTTATATATCAAACATACCTAGAATGAATGAGAAATCTGAACATAGCAGAAATGATATCTAGATAGAAGTGATAGAAATAGATTCAGATAGGTAGATAGATAGACAGGAAGATAGATGATAGATAGATATGATAGATATAAGCTAGATGAAGAAGATAGATAATAAACACACACACAGTGAGAGAGAGAGAGAGAGAGAGAGAGAGAGAGAGAGAGAGAGAGAGAGAAGAGGCTTTTGTTAATGGGGTTTTTATTATGCAATGAGAAATGAGTTTCAAAGAACTTTCAATCCCTCAGTTAGAAAGGGCATATGACTAGTTGCCTCAGGTCAGAAGAGGGCTCATTGTCCATGATATTTTCTCTATATGCTTAGAAGAGACACCACAGTTATCTGCCAAGAAACTGGCCTGTGTAAGTTGCAAGAAATAGATGAAACTCATTGGCTGCCTGGTTCTCAGCCCCTGTATAGCATTCATCCCTGACTCATCAGAACTTCAAATGTTCCTTTACCCCACGTTCTGTAAAATGTGTTTAAGGAGGTAACAGTGATAACCATGAATAAAAAACAATTTGTTGTCTATGGTTTTCAGCATATTCTCCCTGAAATGATTAAATCAAGCAAACTAGAAATTAGACATAGCCAGGTCAGATATGTTTTCACAATGAGGGTTGCACATTTTCTTAATGACCTGTGATGCAATGGCTTTTTGCCCATGGTATTACTGCACAAGCACTCTACAGAGAATAGTTAAGAGAATACTGCCTGGGGGGAACACAATGCTGCAGCATAGTAGCAGCAAGAGCTGTGCTCTGTGCAAAAGTAACAAGTGAGCTTCATGCCTGCAACATACTCCTCAGGTTGGTGGACAGCAAGGTCTCAAGAAGCTTGGCTGGGATATTGGAGGGAGCCAGAAACCTGTTGGGGTATTCACAGGCTGGTTTCTGGGTGCATCATGTGGCCAATTGAAATTGTCAACATGCTCTGAAGACCACACTGATGCAACAGAGGAAGATTCTGTGCTCTGCATTATTGTGACTGACTGTAGTACCCTCCCAGCTGCTTGCTACTGCTGGGGAGCCAACCCAGACAAGTCTTCACACTACTTCTAATTTCTTAGTCATAAAGTGACACAACAAACAAACTTCTTTATGGGGTATTAGGACTCCTGTGAATTACTTTTAAAAATCCAATTATTAGAATTATTCCTAAAATAAATAAATATTTGAAGAAAACCAATGTTAAAAATCTAGTTATTAATTATGATTACTTCAGAAAATGCAAATCTCATTATGCTGATAGTTTTATTGTTGACAGTGTGGTCCCTTTGATCACAGCAGCTCTCAGACACAATTGAGTAATCATGTGTACTTTAATTCTGTAATGCCAGGGCTATTAGGGAACTAGGGCAGTTTAAATGCCTGTCTTGTCAGAACTTTTAGAATTACAAGGAGCTTGTGAGCATTAATTGCTTATAATCTTTCAATGTATGATTCTGGCCCTCTTCTTAACAGCATCAGGATTTAGTCAGAGTTCCCTGGGTAGGAATAGCAGTACAGTAGTATATTAAGGAGGACCATGGGAAGAGAAGAAGTAAGGAGGGAAGATAAGGCTAACCCACAGATAAAAGTACGGCAGGATCTTAACTCAATTGTCAAATGTTCTCCATCTGCTTGCACTTTCACCTACTCTTTTCGTTTGTCTTCCCTGACATTTTGTCTAAATTGTATTTGCTTTTTGTTATTTCGTTCACTGTCCAGTCATCTGCTTGTATTGAGCCTTGTGTCTCAAAGACCATTAAAATGGGCAAACATGTCCCCTAGTGCCCAGGACTGAATAAGCCCTCCTATCATTAGCTGTGAGCCCTCTAACTCCTCACCTGGCCATATGGATTTTTTTTTCTGAAAAGCTCTCTTGGCAAAGCAGGCAAAAGCAGATGGGTATAACATTCACCTATTTTCCCATTCTTGTCTAAATACAAAGGAAAAGTTTTTAATTCTAACATAGTCAAACTATACACAATAAGAAAAATTATCAAGAAATAGACTTATAATGTCCAGCCTGTTAGTATTTGACAAATTCAGAGAAAATACTCTTAATACCTATCCTATCTTGGTGAATCCAAATTTTTGTATCTAACTTACTTTCAATCATAACTAAGAAAAATGTAACTATAACTATCTTATCTTTAACCCCATCAGAAATCTAAGTAAATAGGAAGTGTATAGCAAGAAACTTCCAAAACTATAGAAATGACAGAGGTATATGTTTCCCTGGACAGTTGCCCCAAGTTTCTCACCTCTTGGAAACGTGAAGTTTGTGTTCTTAAAATTATTTCCTGTTGTCTGGGGGCAACAGAATCTTTAGGAGACTCTTAAAAAATGGAATAAAGATCAAGTTCTGGGAAAGCTATTAGTTGTCCAATTTCAGTGTGATAAGAGAGTACAAGGCTTATCTGAAGTCCTAAATGAAGTTTATGATATTGAATTATCTTAGCTCATTGCTTTAACGTTGTACTGAGAAGTTTGTAGTCCAAAGCTGATCTTTGGGTAATGTTTGTCAGCTTAGTGATGTTACCACAATCCAGGTGGATTCATAATTTTGAGGTATCAGTATCCTTTTGGAGACTTGAAAGGTCACTGTTAGGAATTAGGTCACTGAATAAAATAAAGGTCACTGAAGAAAACGTAATTTTAAATGTCATATGTAGCAAATAACAGAGCGATTAAAGAAATGGGTGTATTAAATACATCTGTGGTACACAAACTTAGTTTCTAATTACCTGCTTCAGGTTCAAGCCTGAAATCACATAAAGGAAACTAGATAAACTCTATTTCTAGAATCACTTTAAGTATATAAATATATATGTATATTAATCTTATAAATTTTGACATAAAATTTATACCTTAAATTTGTAAACGGGTTATAAGACTAGTGGCAATAGAATAGTCCATTAATTTTGATTTTTCTTCTATTCCATATCAGGTGGCTCTTCTGACATGAGACAGAGGCTTCTATTTTTCTTTAACAAGTATATTTGGGTTTAGAGAAAAAGAGAACCATGCTCTATCTCTAAACCCAGTTTTCATTTTTAACTGAATTAAGACCACAAAAGACTATTTGCCTTTTATGTCTGTAAAGAACAGTGGATACAATCAATTGAAGAGATTTATGAGATAGTATTCTATTGTATGTGGGCTATACTAGGAGGTCAATTTATTAGTTTTCTTGAGGCATTTTCCATGGATTATTCACCCTTTTTAATGTTTTAATTAATGTTTTAATTGTCTGGTGGTCTTTATATTCCTTAGTCAGATGTTTTATTCTCTTGGGAAGGCAAAAATAAAATATTGCCTCAATCTTACCTTTGAGGAGTTTTGCCTTTTTGTCAGGTTGAATGACCATGCTGTTTAATGAACTATTGGCTATCTGAATCAAGTGACCTCTCCTTTTAGGATCTAATCTTTATCAATTTTAATGGTATTCATACCTTTTTTTCTCTTGTGGAAGCAATAGAAAACTGCTCCCCAATGTAATACACATCCTAGTTTCCATTCCAAAGTCAACACATCTTTGAAGTATATGGTATGATTCAATTCATCAGATTTTTTTTCCATTAACTAATGTCTCTCCACAGCTGTTATTCCTTTATTATTAACATTTGAAAGTGTTAAAGTTAATAAAGCATTATGTAATCATTCCCTGGGCATCATATTATCCATTTATATTTATTAAGCATGTTTTCCATATAATTAGATTTTCTATTTCTGTTTGTCCTATGAGATTGTACTGTATACCTGTAATATGCTTTATATCATAACATGCAAAAATATTTCATTTACTAAATACATATGTTGAAATGTTGTCAGTCTTAATTTATACAGATAATGCCATGATGCCATCATTAGTTTAATAAATTTGTAAACACATAATCAGACTTTTCAGAACTCAAAACAATTGCCCATTGAAATACTGAATAAGTATCTAGGGTATTGTGCACATGCTTTAAATTTCCAAACTCCACAAAATGAAACACATCCATCTGCCAAATTTCATATTTTTTAGTACATTACATGCTACTTCCTTCTGGTAGTAGAATTTGGCTATACAAAGAACAAGTAGGACATTTTCTTATAATTTTTTATTTTTCTGCCAAGTGATAGAATAATCTTTCTTCAAACCTTTTGCTCTTAACATTGTGTTATTTATGAAAATCTCAGGCTTCCAGCACATTTCTTACCAGTAGCTGATCAATTTTATTATTATCTTGTGCTAAAGGGCCTGGTAGGCTCATCTGGAATGATATGTGTTATATATACATAAGGGATCATTTCTATTTTTGACGTTTTGTAATTGAATGAATAAAAAAGTTAATTTTGAATCAACTGGAATAACTTTAGCAGTTTTAATATGTAATACAACTTTTCCTCATATTTAGAGTCAGTAACTATATTAAGAAGTCCTAGAAAATCTAATAATACCATGGAATAGTATAAAATTCTGATTTTTAAATTGAATTATAAGTGCTTTGAACTACTTTATCTATATACTTGAATTATAATTGGCCTAACCTGATATATTTGTATCAGTAATATATAGGGGCTCCAGAAATTGGTGTTTCTTGTACAATGTGGGGGAACATACAATTAGTTCTATTTATAAACTAAAGTCTTTTGTTTTGGAGATATTTGTTGTTAATTGTTCCCCCCCAAAAATGATTGCAAGCCCTTTGTCCTTGTTCATTTTCTATCCATAATGAAACCATTTTAGCATTAGTAAAATATAATGCAATTTCTACTAGGACTATTTCTACTAATTATCAAAGTCTCAACTCTCCTTTCAGAATCAATTCAAAAGTATTTTCTACATAGGTCTTGAAATTTTTACTCTGTGTGGTAAAAATATCCATTCAAAGACATTATCTTCTCTCTGCATAAGAATTTCTGTAGGAGAATGCATAGAAGGTGGAATGTCTAGGACAAAATTAAGCTCTTAATCCCTGCAATCCACGTGTACCGCCAGTAATTTTTCTCCTACCAAAGCTAATTTCTCTTGCCTCAGCTGATGACTTTCTTGGACTACTTAAGTACTTATCGTCTTGTAAGGTTTAAAGTAAATTAGTTAGCTCTTGAATTGTTAATGCAATTGTTGGCTGTAGCCGGTTAATATCTCCCAGCAGGTTTTGAAAATCATTAAGTGTTTTTAATTGATCTCTCCTGATTTGTACTTTCTGTGGTTGAATTTTTTGTAAACCTATATTATATCCTAGAATATTAATAGAATCTACTCTGTACATTTTTTTCCAAAAGCAATTTATAGTCCCCAACAAGGCAAATTTTTTTTAACTCTTCAAAAAAATTTTTCTAAGGTACCCAAGTCTGAATCAACTAGTAAGATAACATCAAAATAATGATAAATTATAGAATGAAGGAACTCTTTATGAATTAATTCCAATGGCTGTTTTATAAAATATTGACAAAGATGAAGCTATTTACTATCCCTTGTGAAAGGAATTCCCACTGACACCTCTTTACAGGCTGAAAATTATTATGAGTAGGCACTATGAAGGCAAGTTTTTATCTATTCTGATCTTGTAAAAGTATAGTAAATTATCAGTCTTTCAAATCAATCAAGATAATAGACCATCCTTTAAATAATAAAGAAGGCAAGTGAATTCTAGACTATAGATCCATTGGAAGGATCACCTTATTTATGACTCTTAAGTCTGTTAGTATTTTTTATTTTGCAGACCTGTGGTCCTGTAGACACTTAGTCCCAAATAATTACATAAGGGCTTATATTAATTACAAACTATTTGGCCTATGGATCGGGCTCATTACCAACTAGCTCTTATAACTTAACTCAATCCGTTTTTATTAATCTATGTATTGCCACAGGGCTATATGGCTTTACTTGTATTCTATTACATCTTGCTCTCTGGGTGGCTGCCTGGAGCATCTCCCCTTAATTCCCCACTTCTCTGTCTTTATCTCTGCTTAAATTTCAGGCCTGCCTCTAAGATGATTTTCCATAAGCCAAAACAGTTATTTTTTAATTAATAAATGGCAATAAAGTATATTAATTGCATGTAAAAAGACATCCCACATAAGACAAATATTGAATTCCAAAGACTGTTCAATTCTTGAATATGTTGAAAATATAACTGCCCTTGTACCAGCTGTTTTGGTGCCTGTAATTTTTTTGTCAAAGGCCATTTTTCCACCCACATAGGTTTGTCAATTAACTATCTCAAAGGTAAAGATATCATTGCCTTTGAAAGACTACCAGCTGCTGTGAATGTCTTCCTGTATGCTGTGAATATATGTTGCTCTCACTGATTAATAAATAAAGCTGCTCTTTACATTGTTATATGTATTCTTCCACTGGCATCTGCCCATTGCTTCTTCAGATCACTCTTAGTCAGCTCTTAGTTGGTTCTTAGTCAGTTGTGGGCCAGGAGTCTGTGGGTTTCCAGTAGTCAAGGTGGTCTCTTGGGTCACCATGTGATGACACATTTTGAGGTTGGGGCGGGGTTTGGCCATAGTTTGTCTCTCCAGCTGGGATTTGCTGGGGATTGCACTTCCAGGGGCTCTTCACACTGGCTTTGGTTTAGGGAGGAGCTGGGTGTGGGCGGGGTTCCAGGATGGAGTCAGGAGTGGCACTCAGTTCTTAGTCAGCTATGGGCCAAAGGATTAACAAACTGTAGTACATTTACACAATGGTGTACTACTCAGCAGTGAAAAAAAAGAAATTGACATCTTAAAATGCAGACAAATGGATAGATTATTTGGAGAATATCCTCCTGGCAAAGTATCACAAGGCCAGAAATATAGGCATGGGATATACTCACTCATAAGTAGATTTTAGACAAAAAACAAAGAATACCCAAGCTACAAACTACAACACCTGAACAGGTTGGCTTCAGAAAAAATCTTAAGAGAAACATCCAGGGATCTCCCTACGAAGAGAAAATAGAGAAGATCTCCTTAGAAAATTGGAATCATAATAGGTAGTGAGCAAAGGGAGGTGGAACAAAACATGAGAGAAGGAGATGGTTGAGTGAGAGAAGCAACAAAGAGGGAGAAAAAAAGAGATGGATATCTTGATAGAAGAAGCAAATGTGGGGTTGGAAAGAGACTGGGTACTAGGGAAACCTCCAAGAACTCATAGGATATCCCTGGGTAGGTCTTCAACCAGTAGTGGAAGAGGTGCCTAAACAGGACTTCCCCTATAATAAAATGAATGACTACCCGAAGTATCATCACAGAAACTACATCCAACTATGAATGGAGGTGGAGACAGAGATCCATGACTGAGCCCCAGGCTGAGCTCCTAGTCCAACTAGAGAGAGGAAGAGGAGAATCTGTTTGAGCAAGGGGATAGGGATTATGAGAAGGAGTCTCAAAGAGGTGGCTGGCTGGAGCTGTGTGGAGCTCACTGCATCAAGAACAGTCACTATGGAACCATCAAAAAGGGAGCTAGGCCCTCCAAGGTTAGGCGACTGTTAATTGGCATGGACAGTATGTGGAGCCTCATGGTGTGGGATCAGACTGTGTTGCTGTGCATTGGCTGGCAGCTGGAAGCCCATTCCCTGCAGAGGAACACCTAACCCAGTTCTGATATTGGGATGAGGGAATTGAACCTTCCTCGAGTGGATGAGACAAGCTGAGTAGACCCACCTTGGGACTTCTTGCCCTTTTGTGGGAGGGGATGGGGGGATGGAGTGGGGCAAGGCTGAAGGATAACTGAGAAGAATTGGGAGGAGGAAAGGGAGAGAAATCAGTGAAATACATGAAAAAAGACCTTTTTAAAGATAGATAGATAGATAGATAGATAGATAGATAGATAGATAGATAGATGATAGACAGATAAAGCTGCTTTGACCTATGGCAAGACAGAATAGAGACAGAAGAGAAATGCAAGCAGAGATACAGAAGAAGAAAGACAGTGTCCGGGAGATGCCAGCCATTCACCTGAGAAAAAATACGCCAGTAGACTGTTAATACTACAGCTATGTGGCAATACATTGATTAATGGAAATGGGCTAATATATGAAGTAAAAGCTAGCTAATAATAAGCCTGAGCCATCATCCAAACATTTATAAGTAATACTAAGCTGCCAAGTCAATTATTTGGAAAATGACTCCCAGGTATTTGGGAGTTAGTAATGGGATAGAAACTTTTGTTTACAGCAAGAAATTGTGCCCTGAACAGGCTGTGATTGTTCTTGATAATACCTTTTAATATTTCTCTCAAAAGTATTTTCTGTTGTATGGTTAGTTTCTGATATTGGAAGGATGTTAATCTGCTTTCCATTTTTTTCAACAAATCGGGTCCCTATATCTTCATTGCTAGTTTGGTCACATATAGCTTTAATTTTCCTATCCGTCTGGGCATTTGACATATCTTGAACTTTGTTTTACCTAAGATGAAGTTTTGATCTCAAGAAGCTGAACAATTTCCTCCTTAAGAAGTCAATCTCGATGCCAAAATTTTAGTGAAATTATTGTTATACCTGTACCTTTGTCTACCAAACTCTCAATTACAATGTCATTTATATGTATTTTTAGCTTTGGTCTCTTATCACTTATAGCACTTTGCCAAAATATTTGTTTTCTGGGCTCTCCTAATATTTTTTGTTGTATCTAGAAATTATTCTATCTTTGGTCACATCCAGTGCAGTATTGTTTTTAACAACAGTTGTTAACTCTTTTAATTGTTCTGTTGAAGAGTTTCTCTGATGTTGACAGGGAATTATTGAGCTAAATTTGATATTGGGGCTTATAGGAAGTTTCTTGATGGCAAAGGGTTATTTTGCCTATTCCTTGATGATCTGTAATTGTTAGTTCAATGCCTGCCTTTACAACACCTTCTCTGTACTCCAGAAGTCTGAATCCTTCTGTTTAGATTGTATATGGAAGAAACATTGTGCCTAGGAGCTTCTGTCTACAACCTCATTTCAAATGACCTTTTTTTTATTATTTTGTATTTAACAAAAAAAAACCAGTAACATGAATTTAAAATGAGGAAAAGTTAACAATAACTATGAAGAGGATAAGAATCATAAGCATGGCTTATCAAGGGTGGTAATGCAAATAAGATTGCTACACATATATTTACTATGTGTTCAGCTTTCCCTCTGAAATTTTTTTTCCCATCCCTGTATCTCCTCATTCAAGGTCCCTTCCACCTCCCACCACATCTTGACATTTCTCTTCTCTGCAACTCCCCATCCCTTTCCTGGGCAGGGAGCAGACAGTTCTATGGTCCCACTGGCCCAATAATGCTTGGATCAGTCTCCACTCCTGGCACATTCCAGTTTTGTCCCCCCTCCCTCAAGAATGAGTCTGGTATTCCTATAGTTGGAGTGGGGTTCGAAGTGTCAGTCCAGGGAGTTTCTGATCCCAATGTGTTCAGTGGTTGTGGTTTGCGGCTTGGGCATGTTTGGCTTTTTTTCTTGTTTGTTTGTTTAGAGACCACTAGTGAGTGAGTACATCCCCTGCTTATCTCTCTGAGATTGCGATACCTCGCTCAGGAGGATATTCTCCAAGCTTGTTCAAATGACCTTTTTTACCACAACGAAAACATCTGAAATTTTGATTTTCTTAAAATTTCTGGAAATTACTTCTCCTAAGCAGCATCATAAGCATGAGATTCATATCAGCTGTACTTCATATCCATTCATGTATGGGTGTTGATCTTGCCTTTAAAAACTTAGTCATACTTTTGCATTCAGGATCAGCCAAAGATTCAATTAATATATTTCTAACTTCTGTATCTGATATCATTCTATTTACATCTGCAATCTATCATTGTAAAAACAAAATCAGTGAAAGCTCCTTTTGAGCCTTGTATAATTTTAGTAAATGACTCAATCCTCCTCAATTTTTCAATTCTGTCCCATGCACTTAAGGATATGGTACCAAGATGTAATCATTAAAAGTAAACTATCTTTGCAAATCAAAATGCTGGTTTTCACTGAGAAGCTGATCTTGGGAAATTTTCATACCTCTAGTCCTATCTCATTGTTGTAAAACCCTAGCTTCTTTTTTTCAAGTTTTCCATTGGGCCAGCTTCCAGTGCAGCTTTAGCTAAATCTGTCCAGTCTTGTGCGTTTATTCTGTTCTGAGTTGCCAATGTATTTAATATCTGTTACCCATAGAGCAAATGCATACTATATGAAATGACTGCTTCTTTAAATCTCCTCAAATCTAAAACTTCTACAGGGTTCCAACTTCTGCATAGCCTTGGGGATGACTATTATCTGGTGGTCATTTGTAGTCAGAACTTTCTTGCCCAGCTTAGCCCTGAGATCCAGACCAGCAGTCCCATTAATCACACAAAAGCTTATATTAGACGTATCCTGTTTGGCCTATGGCTCAGATATATTCTTACTTTTAAACTAACCCATGTATTAACTACATGGCTTAGTATCTTTTCTCAGCGTAACATTCTCATCCCACTTCCTCTGCATCTACCTGGCATCTCTGTTCTGCTCTTCCTCTTCTCAGAGTTTTCTTAGTCTTGTAGCCACACCCATACTTTCTGTCTGCCTTCTAGTCAATTAGCATTTTATTAAACTGTAGGAGGGACAAATATTTAGAATGTGCAAGAGCATAACTCCACAGCAGTCACTCTCCTATGGTAACTAAATAAACTGAAGTTGGTTTTCTAATAACCTTAGGTTGTTCCTCTTCAGTTTCATAATATAATGGTATGGTAGGTTCTGCTCTAAATTCTTCTGCTTGTTTCTAAATATTTTTTTTTATTTTCAGTAGTAGGCCCTGAAAATTTTTTGCACCCAGAGAAACCTCTCTGCCAATGTTATAATCCAAATCCAATCAAATCAAACCAAAAAGCCCCAGTAAACTGGATAAAACATTCCCAGGTAATTCTCTGGACCCCAGAGAGAAGACATAGAATAAAGACCAAATAAAAAGTGTCTATTTCCTGGGGTGCAGTTTAAAATTCTGTGAGAGTGGTCTTGAGCATCTCTGGTGGAGGAGCCATGTTTGGCAAGGCGTCCTGAAGGGCATCATCTTGGAAGAGAGAGCATCCTAGACTCTGTGGGTATATGAATGCCAGGGTGCCAGGGGCTGAGATAAAGCATCCACCAGAACAGGTTTTTCTAAATCTTGTATTTTATCAATATTAAATCTTTCTAAGGCTTGTATCTTAAAAGTCAGATTTGCATTATTTTCACTATTAAGTCTTTCTAAGTGTTATATTTTATCAATAGTAAGTCTTTTCAAAGCTTGTATCTTATCAATAGTAAGCCTAAGGTTTGTATCTTAACAGCAAAAGTTTTATATTTGACACAGTTACCAAAACATTTTTAAGAATAAATTATGAATTACCAAACTGATAGTAATTAAAATTGTTATGATCAATCCCAGCTAAGTGGTTTATCTTCTCATTTATTTTTTTTTCCATTTGCAAGCCTTCACAGTAGCACTAAACAGGATCCTAACTCCCTGCATTGTGGTATTTCTGATTCTTAACATAGGAAGGATCACACAAACACACATTTCTAAAATATATGGTTTCATGTTTAACAATTCTCAAAGGTATTACCATATCTGATGATGACAACAGCATAGGCAGAGCTATGTGGGGGTAATTAGTTGAGGAGACAATATTTGACTGTGCCTTCATGGAGGACAGGAACAGCTGTGTGCCCTGATCTGTCCTAATTGTATGCTTCGGCTAGGAGATCACTGGCTTTATTCATACAGTGTATGGAGAGTGGGGTGAACTGTCTGAAGAGGTAATATAGAGAAACCAGTAGGAAAAACCCATGTGGCTGGGAAGCAATGTGGGATAGGACCATGCTTCAAGACACATCATGGGAGATGACCAAGCCAAGCTGCCTGCTGAGAGAAGCTGTGGTGACAGGTGGCTGCCCAGGGAGTGCACTCCACTGGCTGTTACTGAGCAGCCAGACTGGCAATGCCTTCCTGAAGACACTGGCTCCTGCAGCAGCATGTCTGAGAAAGCAGAATGGCATGCTAGTGCACAGGTCATCCAGGCTGACAGATCCAGCTGGCAGGGGAGGGTGTGTGTCTGTAGTAGCTTTGTAACCTAGGCATGATTTAAGGTCACACACTGGACACCAGATATGTTTACCTAAATTGTGCTAGTCAGAAATCGAGATTAAAAACCTGATAAATCTAAGCAGAATGGATAGTCAATTCGCTGTTTTCCCTACAAATGGGCACCTGAAGGTCCCCCAGAAGTCCTCTCTTCTATCTTCCTGCCCCTCTCTATTAGATTTCCTCAGTCTTGTAGAAAGTCTATGAGTAATCCATGTTAGTGAGTTGCTGACTCTGTCCATTGATTCAAGGTAGCTTTGTTGGCAAAGTGGAGTGAAAGTACAAACCATTCACTGCATCATATCTCCCTTTTTTGTCTAAATAAAAAGAAAAAGTTTTAACCCCAATATAGTAAAACTACATGTAATAAGACTTAGTGCATCGCCAGGCATTGTTATTAGACTTTAAGTATCTGGGCAAATGGTCCAGTGGCCTGCCTGGCTATGTCCAACTTTTCCTTTTCATTGCCCAAATTTAGAGTATATGTTTTCCATGTGAATTATTGCTCAGAAGATGTGTACAATTTTATAAAATATCAAGCAGAGCCAAAAAGCATACAGTAATAAAAATAGTGAAATTCCACCCAATTAATAAAATGCTCAGTTTCTCCTGAGACACATCTACCAGCTTTAATTCCCTGTTCTTGCCTTGTGCTTTGTTTTGAGAAATAAGGCATGCAAATATAAGTGTTTTGCCCAGCAAATTTAAGATAGTATTTTATTATGCAAAAGTAAATTTGTTATGCAAATGTAAGTATGCTTTTCCTCCACCAAGTATGAAAAAAATCTGTATTCTACAGTTTTTAGACTTCAAATTGTGTAGTATCAAAACTGAAACCTAATTCTTTTTCTAACAAATGCATATTTCTCTGTGAAGCAACACTTCATTGTTTAAAAGGTTCTCCATTGACCACAATTTGTTTAGACCCAGACTCTTAATTAAAAAAAATATTGTCTTTATAAAAAATGATCATGTTTATTTATATATACTAACTAGAATAAAATTTTAAATGGCTCATATTAAATTTTAGAAGATATCACCTAGCTAGTCTTTTTGAAGTTCTTTGAAACCAGTAAACTGACTAACAATCTTTTCTTTTACTTTTTTCTTTCAAAAATATTTTTAATCCATTTTTTGAAAATTTTATCCATTATATTTTGAGCTTATCCACTCCTCTTCTCTATCTCTTCCCAGATACACCTCTATTCCATACCCACTTAGCTTTGTATCCTCACCAATTTTTTCCAGCCCATCTAGTCACATTAGTGCTATATACTCTGAGGTATATATGGCCATGCAGTGGTGTGCTAGGTATTTACCATACACTGCACACCATTAGAGAAAATTGGCTCTCCCCTCACCAGTAGCTACCACTTACAAATAGCACTTTAGCTAGGAGTGGGTGAGACTTAGTGCCCAACTCCCCTCTCCATCCTGGGATTTTATCTGGCTTGAGCTTAAACAACTATCATGTATGCTATCGCAACAGCTGTGAGTTCATATGTGCAAATGCCCTGTTGTGTCTGGGAAATGCTTTTTTTAATATATAGTCATCACCACATCTGTCTCTTATAATCTTTCTGTCCTTTCTTCTTCATCAGTCTCTGGGCCTTTAGAGGAAGGATGTGATATTTGTTTCAAATGTGGCTTACCAAAATTTCAGAATCTATCCTTCTCCTTTCTCAATACCTATTTCTGTGGATTTATACAACAATATTATGTTCAAAAACCTCTGCATTCTTTTATCCTCTCTAATGGTAGAAAGTGTGATATCTGAAAAAGCATCCATCTGTTCACAGGTGCAAAACACAGCTTTAATTTCTGCAGGGAAACAAGTCGTAAAGATATCAAGGATTTCTTTATCTTCTAATATCTAAAGCTTCCAGAAAAAAAAAAAGGAATGAATTCTCCCAAATTCACAACCTAATATAATGTATTCTAACAAGTTAGAATAATATTTGGGTTGTATTCTCATATATTTGAACATGTATTATCTTCATAGTTGCTCACTTAATTAAGGCATTGTTTCTAATATAAGTAACTGGAGAATTACCCCATTTCTTCCATAAGATAGCCTGAGATAAGAGTGCATTCCTCATAGTACCTTCCCAAATAGAACCAATAGAAAGTATAGGGAGGTTCTCTAAAAACTAGACTATAGAAGACACCTATAATGCAAGATGGGGGTGGACAGGAAAAGAACAAAAGACCAATCACCTTGAGATTGTGTCTATTGTAATTTTTGTTGAAGTGAGAATAAAAGCTTCTGATGGGATGACTTGATCCTTGTAGTACAATGTTATCTACTCCACTTCCTCTAGGAAGAGAGAAGGAACTACCTGCTGAATTCTGTTACTGTTATTTAACTCTGTAATCTTGTATAATCCAAACCACAGGAGGAGTATTTACAATGGGAGACAGCTAGACATAATTACTCCTGTAAGTCTACCTTAAACTTTGGATCAGAAAGTCACAGCTAATTGTATCCCCTATTGTCAGTTTTATCTTTACTTTTGTGGCCAATTTAAAAACCCTGCCATTGTTTCCTTTGTAACTTCTCAGCTACAATCTTCTAGCTTCTCTTCTGATTCACTATTAAATAAGTGACAAGTAGTTCAAGGATTGCTTTCTGAGAGATTAGTGCTGCAGGATTTTAGCTATAGTTATGATACTATGACTCCCTTCCCAGTTTGGTAACTTCTTGTCTATCCCCAAAACTCCAGTGTTACTTTGAATTTCCTTGGATATAGTGCTCTGTAATTTTATTGATGCCTTAATGAATATCATACATTCACTGAGAATGTGAGAAAGATATGAAGATAATGGACTGGTTTTCTTCCAAAGAGATTTTCTATATTTTTAATATGAAGATACCATCTCCTTGTTGAGAGAAACAAGGAGGAGGCTAAGGTGGAATGAGCCCATTAAAGTAGACTAGCATGTGTGGTACCATATAAGAAAGTTCACAGGAACCATAAAACAAAGATCACTTAATCCAAAGCAGGACTAAAAAAAGGTATTCTTAACATCAAATCTCCCATTTGTTGAAGATACTATCTTCTTTCCATTGAATATTTTGGCCCTATTTGTCAAAGATCAGGTGTTAATAGGTGTGTGGGTTAATGTCAAGGTCTTAAGTCCAATTTCATTGACCCACAAGTCTATTTTTATGCCAGTAACAGACTGTTTTTATTACTATAGCTCTATAATATAACCTAAAATCAGAAATGGTGATGACTCCTGATGTTCTTTTGTTGAGCAAAATAGTTTTGGAAATTCTGGCTTTCCTGTTATTCCAAAAGAAATAATTTGGCATAACTGGATGGTAGTGTGTAAAAGAAATGCAAATAGATCCAAACCTATCACCCTGCACAAAACTCAAATCCAAGTGGATCAAAGACCTCAACATAAACCCAGCCACACTGAACTTGATAGAAAAGAAAGTAGTAAATACCCTCCAATGCATTGCCACAGGTGAGCACTTACTAAATATAACACCAGGAGCACAGACACTAAGAAAAACAACAATAAGTGGAACTTCCTGAAACCTAGAAGCTTCTGTAAAGCCAAGGACAGAATCAAAAAGACAAAACAACAGCATACAGAATGGGAAAAAAATTTTTCCCAACCCTACAAATGATGGAAGACTGATCTCTAAAATATATACAGAACTCAAGAAACTAGAGCCCAAAACCTTGAATAACCCAATCAAAAAATGAGGTTTGGAACTAAAAAGGGAATTCTCAGCAGAAGAATTATGAATGGCTGAAAGGCACTTGAAAAAGTGCTCAACATCTTTGACCATCACAGAAATGCAAATCAAAACAATTTGAGATACCACCCTAAACCTGTCAGAATAGCTAAGATTAAAAACACAGATAATAGCCTATGTTGGATAGGATGCAGAGCAAGGGGAACGCTCCTCCATTGTTGGTGGGAGTATAAGCTTGTTCAGCCACTCTGGAATGCAGTATGGCAGTTTCTCAGAAAATGGGGAATCAATCTACCCAAGGATTCAGCAACACCACTGTTGGGCATATGCCCTAAAGATGCACATTCACATCCCAAAAGCAATAGTTCAACTATGTTCATAGCAGCATTATTCAAAATAACAAGTACATGGAAACAACCTAGATGCCCCTCAACTGAAGAATGGATTAACAAACTTTGGTACATCTTCACAATGGAGTAAGAAAAAATGATATCCTAAAATTTGCAGGTAAATGGATGGATTTGGAGAATATCCTCCTGAACAAGGTATCTCAAACCCGGAAAGATAATCAGGGTATGTATTCACTCATTAGTGGACTCTAAACAAAAAAGCAAAAAGCAAAGCATGTCCAAACTGCAAACCACAACCACTGAACAACTTGGGATCTGAAACACCTTAGATTGACACCTTGGATCCCACTCCCTCTAGAGGTACACCTGACTCAGTCTTGATGTTAGGGGGAAGAAACTGGATCTGACAGGAGTGGAGGCTGAACTGAGCAATATTGGGGCCTTGAGACCTCCTGCCCATGCTGGGGAGGAGATGGGGAGATGTGGAGAAGAGAGAGTGACTGGAGGGGGTGGGAGGGGGAAGGGACCTTGAATAAGGATATACACAGATAGAAAATGTGACTTTATTTCTAATAAAAAAAGAAAGAAGAAAAAAATTTTAAAAAAAGAATTGCAAAGAGGGCTCAGGAGGACATAGAGCAGTGGCCTAGTAAATAGCTCTAGTTTAAATTCCGGGGACGATAAGAACAGAGAGGTTGGGTTAGAGAAGGATTTTTGGCAAAGTCTAAATAGTGAGTTCAGAACAAAAATCTTGGAAAAAAATAAGAAAAAAAAATGACACAATACTGATGAAGAAATAGCAATTTGATGACAGAAGAATTCTCATTAAAAATCATGAAGGCCAGAAAGAAGAGAAATGGCTTTTCAAAAAAAAAAAAGTAATGATACCAAAACACTATCAACTCAGTGTTTCATAGTGTCAAAATATCTTTCAAGATGAAGATGAAATAAAGATGTTCCCAGATGAGAATAAGTCATTATAGAGGCCTGGATAAAGGAAGTTCTCCAAACAAAAACAAAACTATGAAAGGTGGAATCTTAGAGCATAAGGAAGGAAGAGAATGGATTTTTAAACATGGGTAGATGAAATAGAGTTTTTTTTTCCCCCTGTACTCTGTATGTTCTAAATTATTTGATAACTGAAGTATCATTTAAATTTATCATCTAAAATTTTAGTATCAAGCAAAATTTTAAGAATATGTAAAAAATAATATTTTTAAAGTAAAATTTTTCTATAGTTGCAGAGTATAGAAAATGTACAGAAGACTTCCCTTACTGGAACTGGAAAACAATAATAGCAAATTGTATTATGGTGCAAATCTAATACAATATACACTACAGCAAATACTTAAGAAAATAAAAAATAAAACCACAAAGAGTTGCATTAAAAGTCACTCTACAACACCACAATAATCCACAGCCAAGTTAGTTCTACAGTGGCTTTTCTCTGATGTTGTTGTAGTGTTTCAGAGTTTCTCTGACTAGGGTATTAGTTTGTTTTTTTTTCCTTCTTTATTTTGTATTTATCAAAAAAACAGTAAAAAGAATTTAAAAATGTCAAAGAGTTAACAATAACTATACAGAGGATAATAATTATAAGCATGGCTTATCAAGGGTGGAAATGCAAATAAGATTACTACACATATATTTTCTTTGTGTTCAGCTTTCCCTCTGAATTTTTTTTTCCATCCCTGTATATCCTTATTGAAAGTCTCTTCCCCCTCCCACCACATCTGATCATTTTTCTTCTCTGCAACTCCCCATCCCCTCCCTGGGCAGGGAGCAGACAGTCCT
>PVIH01012934.1:0-61014 GCA_004025045.1 Sigmodon hispidus | reverse complement strand
GGGAAGGGGTCACCCACAGGAGTGTGGTGGAGGGATTACCCACTGGAGTGTGGGGGAGGGGTCACCCACTGGAGTGTGGGGAAGGGGTCACCCACAGGAGTGTGGTGGAGGGATTACCCACTGGAGTGTGGGGGAGGGGTCACCCACTGGAGTGTGGGGAAGGGGTCACCCACAGGAGTGTGGTGGAGGGATTACCCACAGGACTGTGGGGGAGGGGTCACCCACTGGAGTGTGGGGGAGGGGTTACCCACAGGACTGTGGGGGAGGGGTCACCCACAGGAGTGTGGGGGAGGGGTTACCCACAGGACTGTGGGGGAGGGGTCACCCACAGGAGTGTGGGGGAGGGGTTAGCCACAGGACTGTGGGGGTGGGGTTACTTACAGGAACAGAAAGGACTCAAAGGCAGCTGCATCACCAGAGCCTACCCAGCAGGAATGTTAGCTCATGAAATCTGGAAACCTAGAGCACACTGCACAGCCTGTAGGTGGCTGGACAGGTTGGAGAGTGTCTCTCTTTAGGCAGCTCAGCTGCTCTGAGAGGTCGCTCAGCAGTCCTTCCTGCTTCTATAAGCTTGGGGAGGGTGGGGCCTAACTTGGTTTGCTTGAGTTGGTCTGCTTATGGTTATCTATCTTGAGGGAGTATATGTTTGTTCACCATCCCCCCACCCCATACTGTCACACAACACGTTTGCACATAAACACGCTGTCCTGGTTAGCATTGTTAACTGGAAACAGTTTAGAGCCACTGAAGAGGTGAAGCCTCAGTTGGGGAATTGCCCTGGTCAGATTCAGCTGTGGGGATGTCTGTGGGAGACTGACTGATTGACTGATGAGGATGCAGCACACTCCGAGTGGCGCCATCCCTTAACACAGTGTCCTGTATGAAAGCTAGCAGAGCATGAGTGAGCTGAGCTAGCAGGCAGTGTTACAGGATGGCTGCCCTTGCACTTCCCTGGTCAGAGGTAATGCTGGCTAGAACCACAGGTGATCTACCTTTGAGTTTCTACCCTAACTCTGCTCACTGACAGACTGAGCCCTGGAGTCTAACAGGAAATAAACTCCCTTCCTCCCATAAGGTACTTTTGGTCAGGTTTTATCCCAGCAACATAAAGGGAAGCAGAACACACACATGCACACACAATACATGGAATTTTTTGTTTGTTTGTGAGACAAGGTTTTACCATGTAGCTCTGGTTGTCCTGGAACTCACCATGTAGTCCAGGTTGTCCTTGAACTCATAGAGATCCACCTGCTTCTGCTTCTGGAGTGCTGAGATTAAAGGCATGTGCCACTATGCCTGGTAATTTAAACATTTTTGTCGTTATTTCAAGTGGGTTTCTCTGTGTAGCCTTCGCTGTCCTAGCACTCACTCTGTAAACCAGGCTGAACTTGAACTCAGAAATCTGCCTGCTTCTGCCTTCAGAGTGCTGAGATTAAAGGCATGCACCACCATTGCCTGACTAATTTTTTAAACATTAGAAGGTTCTGGTTTGGAATTCAAGAGGGACACTGAAGTGGTGGGTTATCTTTTTGCATGAGAAATTCATTAGAACTGTTATTTTGTAAATTATTATACATTTATTTATTTACAGAGGGATACATTCCAGAGCACTCATGTGGTAGTCAGAGACACCTTGTGGAGTCAGGTCTCTCCTTCCATCAGGCAGGTGTTAGGAACAGGACTCGGAGTCAGGCTTGGCAGCAAAAGCCTTTATCAGCCCAGCCACCTTACCTGTTCTATGTCTCTCCTAAGGGCATATTTGCACTTCACATTTGTAGAAAGGATCCTGAACTTACACCCTGTTGAAAGACCCCAAACCCAAAACAGTGCAAATTTTCCACAAGGCCAGCTAGCAAGAGGTCAACATGAGGGCAAGCCTCATTAGACCCATGAGTTGCCAGCTGAAGGCTATTTGGCCAATTAGCAGGAAGTCATATTGTGGGCAAGCTTCAGTAAATCAAGAAACCAGCAGTTAGGAGTCCTTTGAAAAAGATAAGGAAGGCCACGAGAGGGTGAAGAGACCGGGAGTGTTTAATCTTAACCCAAACCAGATGTTCACAGCATCTCCAGGATCCAAACCTTTACAACCTTGCCCCATAGCTAAACCTTGTATATGATTTGCAGCATTATCCCTTAGCAAAACTTTGTATGTAGATCAAAGTAGCCAATGAGACCCCCTTTTCCTTATAAAAGGGGACTGTTCTTTGTGTGGGACCGCTCAGTTAGCTGAAGCTGCTGATCGCCTGCAGGCGCCTGTGTGAGTATTAAAAACCTCTTGTTATTTGCAGCCAGTGATCTCTGTGTCGGTTCTTGGGGCTGGGGTCCCTAAGGGTCTTTCACTGTAAGTGACTTAGCATGCACACACTCCGTCTGTTCGAAACAAATCTGTAACGCAGGTGCTGCCTCAGAAGAATCTGGCTGTGGGAACGTGCATACTCTATACTAGAAACTATCATGAGGAAAAGGGTGTAGGAGATAATTATGGGAGACACCAACATCAGGAATCTGAGACAAGGCTGACTACCTGACCAGAAATGCTCCTGTCCTTATAAAACTTGTAGCAAGTTTTGGTTTGTTCTGTTTTTGAGGCAGTGTCTCAGATAGCCCAGGTGGTCTCAAACACACGGCCTAGCTGAGTACAACCTTGACCTGCTGAGCCTCCTGCCTCCACGTCCCAAATTCTGGATTACACACAGGTATGCATGCCCCACTGCACCTGGTTTATTTGGTAGTTGTTAATGAAGCAATCCAGAGCCCCTGAGAGCACACCATCCACTGAGCTACAGCCCAAGGCGAGCGAGGCAGTGGTTCACAGATGTTAGTGTGTGCCTTCTCAAACTGCCGGCTCTCTGAGGAGAACAACTCGGGTGGGATTCAATGCCTGTCTGTTCACTGGTGACAGGCAACACAAACTCTGGTACCATGGTCACAGTTACATGAAGCCATCTTTAAAGGTAACAGAATCCAGGCCTGTTTCCTTCTCTGCTTCAGATGAACTTTCAGACTGGTATAGGCACAGCACTAAGAGAAGCAGGCCAAGGAACTGTCTGTCAGTCAGGCTGGTGCATGCTGTCGACTTCTAGATGTGTACTTCCCCCCCACTCTTAGGCCCTTTCTTGGAGCCTGTCCTGGAACTTTCTTTGTAGACCAGGCTAGCTTTGAACTGACAGATGCCCACCTGCCTGCCTCCAGAGTGCTGAGGTTAAAGGTGTGCATCACCACAGCTGTTCAGCCTGCTTTCTTATAGAAGGCAGGACCACCAGCCATCACTCTCAATGGGCGGGGTCCTCTCAGATCAATGACTACAGCCCAGTCTCCTGGAGGCATTTTCTTAATTGAGGTTCCTCCCTCTCAGATGACCCCAGCTTGTGTCAGATTAACAGAAAACGACCCAGCACATCAAGAATGAACTGGGACATCCAATCCTGCCTCCACTTTCTAAGGACGGTAGGCCACTACCACATCCCACAAGGGAATCAGACTCGATTTCATGCATGCTAGGAACTCTTACCAGCTGAGATGCATCTTTGGTTTGTCTTTGTTTCTGGTTTTCTTTCCTTTTTGTTTTTAAATTTTTATCTTTTTAACATTCGTTTATTTCTGTGGGCAGGTGAGTATGTATGCAGTGTGGTGCATGCGTGGAGGTCAGAGAACAATTGCAAGAATTGGCTCTCTCTTGGCTCCGTCCTTTGCTGCCTAGAACATAGGGCAAGCTAGCTGGAGAGCTCACCCTGATGTTGAAGATGAGTGAGAGCTGGCCGACTGATCAACCCATCAACCACCAGGCCCAGGACTGGGGCTATGAGCTGGCCCCTCCCAATATCCACCCAATCTATGATCTGCTGAAGCCTATGAAGGTGCCAGTCCTGTAGACCCAAGGCTGCAGGACAGAATCTCCATGACACAACAGAGTATCCAAGAGGAGTCCTAGTTAGATCCAAATAAAGCATTTAAACTGTTTAAGGAGAGAGAGAGAGAGAGAGAGAGAGAGAGAGAGAGAGCGCCAGCGGTGGTGGCTTTGATCCCAGCTCTCGGGAGTCAGAGGCAGGACTTTGAGCACAGCCAGGTCTGTTACACAGAGAAACTGTCTCGAGTCCCACTGCCCCCCCCAAACGGTTCTCTCTTTCTACTATGTGGGTCCCAAGGATGAAACTCAGGTCAGACTTGGCAGTGAGTACCTTACCTGCTGAACCATGTGCTCCTACACCCATTTTGAGACAGGGTCTCATGAGGCCCAAGTTGGCCTCAAACTCATGATGAGGTAGCTGAGTTTGGCCTCGAATTTCTTTTTTTTTTTTTTTTTTAACTTTATTTTATTTATTTATTTGCCTTGGTGTTGCCTGGAACTGGAACTACAGACAGTTGTTAGCTGCCATGTGGGTGCTGTGAATCGAACCCAGGTCCTCTGGAAGAGCAGACGGTGCTCTTAACCACTGAGCCATCTCTCCAGCCCCGGCCTCGAATTTCTGATCCTCCTCCCTCTGCTACATGTGCTTAGGTTACAGGTGTGCACCAATACCTCCAATTTGTAGTAATACTTGAATTTATTATGACTTGGCAGCAAGGCTGTTTATTTTTATTTATTTATTTTTTAAAGATTATTTATTATACATTATAAGAAGAGGGCCCCAGATGTCATCACAGACAGTTGTGAGCCACCATGTGGTTGCTGGGTATTGAACTCAGGACCTCTAGAAGAACAATCAGTGCGCTTAACCTTTGAGTCATCTCTCCAGCCCCCCAGCAAAGCTGTTTAATTCACAGAACCTTTTAGGGAAATAATCTAAGCATGCTTGCCTTGGTGGCACAGGCCTGTAATTCTAGGCATTCATAAGGCTGAGGCAGCCAAATCACAAGTCCTGGGTTGGTCTAGACCAGCTTGGAATGTCCCAAGACTGTCTCAAAATTAAAAAGTGGGAAAAATGTGCTGGGATTATAGCTTAGGCATAGAGTACTTGCCTAGCATGTGTGAGGCCCAAGGCTCACCTCATAGTGATGGGAAGGGACCTAGGAAAGACAATGCAAATCACAGCTTTCTTTCCTCTCCCTTCAGAGTCCCTTAAAAGTGGCCCTGAGGGCCATGCCATGGTGCAGTGTGGGGTGGGGGAGCCTGAAGTTCTCAGCTCAATCCCAGAATTCACATGGTTGGAGGTGTGAACCCATTCCTGCACTGTCTTACAGGAAGTTTATGTCTACATTTACACTGAGAGGGGAACAGAGGGTGAGAGAGAGGGAAGGAGAGAGCGAGGGAGGAAGAGAGAGAGAATAAATAAATGTAATTTTAAAACATTACTGTGAAATCAACATCAGCAATTCTGAACAGGGCCAGTCTTCAAACTCACTGTTTGTGCCTTCTTTCTTTGTTGGAGAAAAGTGTCCTCTGAGATAGAAACACTGCATCTTGTAAGGAAGCCCCTTAGACTTCAGGAAGTCCCTGAACTGACCTGCTGCCTGGAAGAAGCAGAAACCAGCAGAGCTGCCTGGAAGAGGTTTAGATCAGTCACTTGGAAAGGACACTGTCCAACCTGTTGAGCTGCCTGCAGGCTGTGCAGTGTGCTCCAGATTCCCAGTTTTTGTGAGTCTGAGTCATTTCTGCTCCTGTAAGTAACCCCTCACCCATATTCCTGTAGATAACTCCAACAAAACTCATTCGTTCAGGTCTGGAAAGATGGCTCAGTGGTTAAGAGCACTGGATGCTCTTCAGAGGATCTGAGTTCAATTCTCAGCACCCACATGGCTGACTGAAACTGTCTGTAACTCTGGTTCCAGGGGATCCAACACCCTTACACAGACACACATGTATACAAAACATCAATACATATAAATAAAATTAAATAATTATATATAAAAAAGAAACTCCCTGGTCCACCAAGTTGGACTTAAGTGGGATCAGTTCTTTGGTCTATCATGGGCTCCCGATATCTAAGGTGAGTAGAGGTACATTGTGTCTCCTCAGGAAAAGTCTTGTCAACAACATTCTCTGCCCCACAAGACAGACTCACGATAGACCATACATGTTCACCACAGACTAATGTACCAAGAAATTAAAATTATGCTAAAGAAATGGCTAGATCCAGGTTGGTAAAGCACTTGGCTAACATTCACAAAGGTTGGATCCAGGTAATGCCTAAACTGGGCATTGTTACACTTGCTTGTGATACCTTCTTTGGAAGGTAGAGACAGGACGGTCAAAAATTCAACGTCCTCCCCAGCTACACAGTAAGTTTCAGGTCAGCCTGGGATATGACTAAAAAGGGAGCGTGTCTGTGTTGGGTCTGGTTCTGTAGCTCACAAGGTAAAGTGCTTGACTACCATGCACAAAACCCTGGCCAGTCTTCAGCACTGTATACATGGCATGGTGGCACATGCCTGTGATCTCAATCCTTGGGACCTGGAAGCAAAAAGATCAGTTTATTCAAGCTCATCCTTAGCTACATACCAGGACAGCCTGGGCTAATGACGGTATAAAAACAAAAACAAAGCCTGGCATGGTTGGCACATGCCATTGGTCCTAGTGCTCTGGAGGTAGAAGCAAGTGGATCTCTATGAGTTTGAGGCCAGCCTGGTCTACATAGCAAGTTCCAGGGCACTTTATATGGAGAGATCCTGTCTCAAAATAAAACAAAAAACAAACAGGAAACACTGGAGGGAAAAACTGGCTAGATTAGTATGGGTAACTTTTAGGGTTTCTAGGATCCTATGTCTTCCAAGGATTATATATTTCTGACTTTGAGCCAGTACTTCAGTTGATCCTTTGTTTTATTTGTGGTCCTAGGGATCAAACCCAAGGCCCTGAGGGAGCTAGGTACCACCTATGTACCACCCACGCTATATGCCCAGCCCCCAACTGTACCAAACCATATTTTCTTTTCAAGAAGCACAATTTAAATGTTCCTATCCATAAGCAGTTCCCAGTACAAATTAAACCTCTCAACAAAATCTTCATATTTTCTCTATAGTGTCTTATACTTAATTTTATCTGTTCATCTATCTATCTATCTATCTATCTATCTATCTATCTATCTATCTACCAACCAACCATCTTACTATGAGTGCTTTGCCTGCATGTGTGTCTGTGCACCACATGCATTCCTGGTGCCTGTGGAGGTCAGAAGATGTCATCAGATCCTCTGAAACTAGAGTTACAGACAGTTCTGAGCTGCCATTGTGAGTGCTGCGAATTGAACCCTGGTCCTCTGTAAGAACAACCAATGCTCTTAACTGTTTAGTCAACTTTCCAGCCCAAGTGTTACTTTTTTGGTTACTTATTCCTACATGATCCATATTTTTGGTTTATTAAAGAATTTTTCGAGACATAACCTGCTTCCTCAGTCTAAGTAGTGGGTTTCTGCCTCCTGAGTCTGGGATTAAGTGGATCACAACATGTACACAACTCCAGCTTTCTTCTTTGTACCCGAGATTTTGAGGCCAGGACTTCACACATACTATGCACATGCTTTATTGTTAAATTAATATTATTATTTAATAAATATTATGCAATATTCTCACCTCACCCTTGATCCTCCCCTTTCTAAGGCAGGGTATTGCCCTAACTCATACTAACTTTAGGATGATTATGAGATTTGCCATCCCTCTGTCTCAGCATTCTGGGTAGACAAGATTGAGAACTGTACCACCAGGTTGCCTACAAATTCTTACTGCATTTTTTATTGTTTATAGATTCATTTCATCATGTAAATAATGTTGATTCCAGTTTGCTGAAGTATTTTAAGTTGTAGTTGAGTTTGTATTTTATTAAATTTTTTCATAAAGATGCTTAATTTACTAGTACAAACTATTTTTTTAAATTGCGCAATCTTGTTTCATTCATATTCTACATTATATCTTAAACAAATTGTCAGAAGTGGCTCATTAGTGATCTGTTGTTGGGCAGTCACTTCCCAATTTTCCCTTGCCTGTATGGTATGGCTTTGCTCATTACGGATTCTGGGGTGGTTTTTTTCCTTTCCTCCCTGTATTTTGAACTATTCTCATGAGACTGTAATGGCTTTTCCTTTGAGTATTTGCACAACTTGAGAGTAAAACTGCTTGACTTTTTGCTCCAAATTTCATCCAAGGAATGAGAAAACACAATCTTCACAGCATGGACAGCACAGAGGCAAACACAAAGGGGCTTTGCCTTGTCAATAGGAGCTGCACACCTCACACAGCTGACCAATGTCCAGAGGTGGGTGAGGCTCCAGTTATAGAACGTGGGCTGTTCTCTTCTCTTGGCTAAGGGTTTGTTGGTCTTTTCTAAAGAACCAAGTCTTGGTTTCGTTGGTTTTCTGTATTGTCTGGTCTCCCTGCCCCTGCTCCCTTTCCTCCCACTTCCTCCCCCACTGCCTTTTCTGGACAGGGTTCTCTGTCTAGCTAGGCTGCCTGGGAACTTCCTTTGAGACAAACTCATCATGTAGCCGGGCTAACCTCAAACTTCCTATGCACCTGATTGTAATCTAAATTTTTTTTTCAGTTTTTTGTTTTTCTGTATATGAGTATTTTGCCTGCATTTCTATCTGTGCACCACATGCATGCCTGGTGCTTGAAGAAGCCAGAGAGGATGAGGTTCGTTGAGACCGGAGTTGTAGGCAGCAATGGTGATCAGTCTCTCTCTGATCTGAACCAGTAGCTCAGGCAAACCTGCAGCAACCCTCCTGTTTCAGCCCCTCAGTATTGAGATTACAGGCATGAGCCACTACGCCTTCCTTTAAATTTTTGAAAAGGGTGCACTTTTGTTTTTAAACATTGAAAGTGAAGTAACTGAAGAAGCTGAGGGGCCATCGAGACAGCTCAGTGTGCTAAGGAGCTTGTCACTAAGGTGACTTTGAGTTTACTCTCCACAGCCCACAATGATGGAAGGAGAGAATGAACTCCCAAAAGTTGTTCTGTGATCCCCACATGCATGTTGTGGCACACTCAGACCAATACAAGTAAATAAATGATAAAGACTACAATGTGGGGGGATTGTGTTTACAATCCCAGCCCTCAAGAGTCTTAAACAGGAGGATGCTGAGTTTGAGGCCAGTTTAGCTAGCTACACAGTGAGATTAAAAATAAAAAATAAAAAAAAAAAAATCAAGCCAAGAGGCCAGCCTAATGGTACACACCTTTAATCCCAGCACTCCAGAGCAGAAAAAGATGGTCTAGTTTCAGGGTAGACAGGACTACAGAGAGGCCCTGTTTCAAAATGAAAATAAGACAGCCCTACTCTACTGGAGATGCATTTTGTTGTTTTGACAGGGTCTCACTATGTAGCCCTGGCTGGACCGGAACTCATTATGTGGACTAGCCTGGTTTGGATTCATAGAACATCTGTCTACTTCTGCTTCCATAATACTGGGATTAAAGGTGTGTGCTACCCCACCCAGCTGGGAATGCATTTTAAGTTTTATTTAGAAAGGTGGGAAGGAGAAGTGGGGGTGGGAAGCATGGGTGAATGTATGTGAGTAGGTAGGTGTATTCCTACCAGATGAACGTGGAAATCAGCTTTTTTAGGAGTCAGGTGTCTCTGCTTGGATGGTGTCTCAGTGTGCTTTCTTCTGCTGTGATAAACACTACAGCCAAAAGTAATGTGGCGAAGAAAGGATTGATTTCATCCATAGTTTATAATCCACTATGGAGAGGTCAGGGTGAAGCAGAGGTCATGGATGGATGGATGGATGGATGGATGCTGATTACTGGTTGCTCCCCATGGCTTTCACAGCTTGCTTTATACAACGAAGGACCACCTGACTAAGAGTGGCACTGCCTCCAGTAGGCTGAGCCCTCTCACATCAGCCAGTAATCAAGAAAAATGCCCCAGTCTTGCCTATAGACTAATGTGTCAGAGACATTTTCTCACCTGCAGCTCCCAGTTCCCTCCTTCCAGACGACTCTAGCAACTTGACAATAAGCAAATGGCATTTTTTTTTAAAAGGAAAAAAACCCACTTAGCTGTATCTTGCTGGCAGAGAATGCATTAAAAAAGATTAAAATATTTTATTTACGTGTGCAGGTCTTCAGAGGCCAGAAGAGGGCATCGGATCCCCGAAGCTGGAGTTTAAGGTGGTTGTGAGCCACTACAGGTGGCTGCTTAGATCTGACCTTGGGTTCTCCAGAAGAGGCAGAATCTCTGAGCCACTGAGCTATCTCTCCAGCTCTAGCAATGTACTGACACTGTACAGATATCGGTGAGCACCTGAACACAGATGTGATTCTGGAGCCAGAGGCAGAAGGCTCTTAAGTTAAAGGCAATGTAGGAGGGGCCAAGGGCTATTTTAATTATTTTTAAGACTATGTCTATGTATCCTGTAAATTCAAGTTACAGAGATCTGAGTGTCTCTGCCTTCTGGGATTAAGGGTATAAATCACCATATCTGGGTTTTTAATGACTGAGCCTTTTCTCCAGTCAAGCATCCTCTCTGCTCTCCTCTCCCTTGCTGGCACAGTCGGGCATGGCTTTACTCTCAGGACTTGGGTGGCAGAGGCACCTGGAACAGCCAGGACTATGTAGAGTCTGTCAAAAATAATTTGTGCTTGTGTACCATATGTGTGTTGAGTAGTTGTAAATATGAGCACATACTTTACAGTGAGCAGCTCAGAGGGTAACATCAAGTGTTGGTACTCAACTTCTGCCTTAAGACACTCTCTTTTTACCAAAGAAAACACAAACTTCTTGTGAGGCAGTGGTGGTGCACGCCTTTGGCCCCAGCACTCAGGAGGATCTCTGAATTCGAGGCCAGCCTGATCTACAGAGCAAGTTCCAGGACAGCCAGAGCTACATGGCAAAACCCTGTCTCCAAAAACCAAACAAAACCACCTTTATTCCAGACAAAGTTTCCTTTTCTGCTGTGTACACCAGCCCAGTAAGCCCTATCAGCTTCTAGGAATTAGTCTGTCTCTACCTTCCACCTTAGCAGGTGCCCATGGCATAGTAAGGTTACAAATGCTCCTATTTACACATCCAGCTTCTTTTTGGGAGGGGGAGGTTTCATGGCAGGATTTTCTGTGTAACAGCCCTTGCTGTCCTGGAGCTCACAAAGACTCGGCCACCCATTTCCCGAGCACCACCGCCTGGCCAGCCACACATCAGCTTTCATGTGGGCTCTGTGTATCTGAACTCAAGCCTTGCTCACAACACACTTTAACCCACTGGCCCATTTCACCCTACCCAACAACAGCTTTTCTTTTTCTTTCTTTCTTTCTTTCTTTTTTTTTTTGTCAGTTAGCTATGCCCAATGTGATAAGTCATTCAGAAAGACTAAAAGGAGCTGGTAGAGGGCCAGGGAGATGGCTCAGCAGTCAATCACTGATGCTCAAGCCTGAGGACCTGTGTTCAATCTCAGAACCCACAGGAGGACAGATAACTTCCTGATGGCTCCTGCACACACACGAAATAAGCAAAACAAGGAGCTGATAAGCCTAGTTAGGACGTGATGTTGACAAGTGTGGTTTTGCTGACAATAGAGGGGAAACGTCAGACATCAAGGAAAAAGAAGCATACAGTAAATCATAGAAATAGTTGATACCAACCACTGAGGTACTTTTTAACTTGTTCTTAGGCAAATGCTTTGAGAGCTGTAAAAAGTTAGAAGCCGGGGCTGGAGAGATGGCTCAGCGGTTAAGAGCACGGTCTGCTGTTCCAGAGGACCCGGGTTCAATTCCCAGCACCCACATGGCAGCTAACAACTGTCTGTAGTTCCAGTTCCAGGCAAACACCAAGGCAAATAAATAAATAAAGTTTAAAAAAAAAAAAAGTTAGAAGCCTCATGGGGGGAGACGCTGGGAGGGGGGTGCCTGGGAAGAGGGGGGGGAACAGTAGTTGGCATGTAAAACAACAACAAAAAACCCCACAAACTTTTAAATAAATAATTATTAAAAAAAGTTATTAGCCTAGAGTGGTAGTCTGTACCTATGGCCCTGTCTACCTGGGAAGCTGAAGTAAGAACACTGCTTAATTCTAATAGCTTAAGGCTAGTCTGGGGAACACAGAAAAGACCTTGCTGCAACAACAAAAATGTCATTAAAACAAAATTATGTATGTACTCATGAATGTGTGTACAAGTGGCTTATTAGCACAAACTCCCAGTACTTGCAGGCAGGCAGTGTCTGTGGGGCGGAGAGACATTTCCTTCACTGTTACAAACTGGTAAAGTGCCTATAAGTAACCCTTATACATTCATTAGGGTGTTTTCTTCCAAATAAAAATAAACCTGTAGCAGAATGAGGACTCACAAGAGTTATAAGGTGTGTATGACTAAGGACCAAAGACCAAAAATTATCACAATGAAATCCATTATGTAGCCGACAGTGGTGGTAGATGCCTTTAATCCTAGCAGAGGATTGGGAGGTAGCGGCAGGTGGATCTCGGTGACTCTGAGGCCAGCCTGATCTTTAGAGTGAGTGAAAAGACAGCCAGGGCTGTTACACAGAGAAACCCTGTCTGGAACTCCCCCCAAAGAAATCCATTATGTATAATATATGCTAACAGAAACTTTACAGAGAAACACATGCACATATAAAGTTTTACCGTATGTTAAGGAAATGCATTAATTCATCTAAGTTCCCTGTCCCAAAAATACACATCAGAACAGAACCAAACCCAATAGTGTAACAAATACATCACAAGCAATCATTGCTTATACCTTGGATCCCAGCTTAAAACATAATTTTATACTTTTTCATAGTGAATGTTCTGTTATAGGTATCACACCCAAGTTATGCTATCCACCATTACAAATGACATGTCTTAACTTCTTGGTGAGTAATAGAAATTCTGGCCCTTTCCTTATTACCTCAACCAGGTAAACATTAGTTTCTAAGGCACTCAAAAACATCAGAAAGACTTCACTCTGGCAGCCAAGAGTGGGTTATGTGTCCAGATGTGCATAGAAAACCAGAGGTTGATGCCAGTTTTGTCAGCCATTCTTCACTTTAGCAGTGTCTATCGATCACTGAATCAGGGGCATATGGAATTGGCTAGACTGGCTGCCAGTGAGCTCTAGGCTCTGCCCATTTCTACCCCATCTTCAGCCTGAGGTTTTTTTTTTTTATTATTTTATAATTTTATTTAATTGCCTTGGTGTTTGCCTACATGCATATCTGTGAAGGGTGTTGGATTCCCTGGAACTGGAATTACAGACAGTTGTGAGCTGCCATGTGGGTGCTAGGAATCAAAACCCTGGTCCTCTGGAAGAGCAATCAATGCTCTTAACTGCTGAGCCATCTCTCCAGCCAGCCGTAGCCTGGGGTTATAACTGTGGGGCACCACACAGCTCTTTAGGTGAGTGCTAGGAACAGAACCCATCCCCATGTTTGTTTGGCAAGCACTTTACTGACTGAACCCCCAGCCCAGTTAGGAGTGTTTATAAGTTTATTCTGAATCAGATTTAGAACAAAAAAGGATTGTGTTTTTTGTCCAACCGTAGTTTATTTCTTAAAATTGTATGTTCATCAATGTGTTGCTTGCATGAATGTATTGTGTACATGGTGGCCTGTGAGGTCAGAAGACAGCATCAGATCCCTTGTAACTGGAGTAGATGGTTGTGAGAATGCTCTGCCAGACTAAGCACTCTTCACCCTCAAGCCATCTCTCCAGTCCCCTGCTGCAGCTCTGAAGACACTTTTTAATTTGGAGCTTCAGTATAGAGTCAAGATTGTGCCAAGTGTGTGTCGGCACAGCCTGTAATCCCAGCTCCTGGAAGGAGAGGCAGGAAGACCAGGAAAAACCCAGGGTATATATCCAGTTCCAGGACAGCTTGGACTACATGAGTTCAAACAGACAGTCAAAGTACCATGGTACCATTAGCTGGTGTAAAACATTTATCCTTAAAAACACTAGCATACAGGGTGAGGATATGGTAGATGGAGTACTTGATAGCATATGTGAAATATATGTGTGAAACTGCATATGCTGGTATATGCCTATAATCTCAGCACCTGGAAACAGGAGGTAGGGGAGTTTGTCAACCTGGGCAGCACACCAAGTCTGAAGACAGCCTAGGCTATGTGAAACTCTGTTTCCCACCTCCCACCCCCTCAAAATGCTAGTATTTTCTTTAAAAGAAAAAATGAACATGAAAGTTTATTTCTAGCCCTGAAAGAACAAAATTATTCAGTCATGAGATACAGCAGTTAATAGCAAAGTACAGTTAATTATGTGGGATTAAGTTAAAAATAGAAGGCAATATAAAGTTTGAAGACAAAACAGAAATAGGCTACTTTTTACCCAGCTCAATTTCCACCAAATGTAACAAGAAAAACAAAAAAGTAAATAAAAAGGTGATTACTTTCCAACCAAAAATTTGAATTTCAACCAATTATTTGTTTTGTTTTCGACGCAGAACAAACATGTTTAGCAGGCTTACTGTGTATTTTCTTCTGCTCTTTGGGTAATAAGAGCAGTGAACAAGAAAGACTTGATTCTGCTCCCTAACTCCAGCCTCATCTAACACAGCATCTTTGCCAGAGTGGCCAATGAATGCACTGACAAGAGGGGAAAAGCATGTGTGGAAGGTTCTTTTTTAAAAAAAATATTTATTTTTATTTTATGTGAATTGGTGTTTTGCTGCATGTATAACTGTGTAAGGCAGTTAGATCTTGGAATTACAGACAGTTGTTAGCTGCCATGTGGATGCTGGGAATTGAACTCAGGACCTCCACAAGAACAGCCAGTGCTCTTAACCGCTGAGCCATCTCTCCAGGCCTGTGTGGATGGTTCTTACACACGCTACAGAAAAACCATTTAAATATCTATCACAGGTACAGAAGCAGCAAGGAAGACCAATCTGTTTTGTATAGTGCTATGAGATTCTGTTAGAAAAACCAAAAACAAGTGTCTAATTGAATTTTAGCAATAATTATTTTTTTATAATTGAAATTATGCAATAAAGTCAAATAGTAGCCTAGATTCTTTGTTTTTATTGGAGCTAGGGATTAAGTTCAGAGCTTTGAGTATGCTGGGCATGTGACTTACCAATGAACCATACTACTTGGGAGGCAGAGGCAGGTGGGTCTTTGTGAGTTGGGACTAGACTGGTCTCAAAAAATTATACTTACCCATGTGTGTGTGTGTGTGTGTGTGTGTGTGTGTGTGTGTGTAGAGGGCAGATGACAACTTGAAGGAGTCTGTTCTCTCAAATCCTAGTGGCTGAGCTCACCACTGCTCACTGGCCTCATAACATTTTGACAGTTTAGTGACTACAGATCTCAGTATACTTCAAACATTTTCATATTCAAAACCAGATGCAAACTGTTTAAACACTTGCTTTCTAACTCTAACCATGGTCTGGTAACGTCTAAAAGCATTCTGGTAAGAACACAGTGTATAAGCATGAGCCCTTGAAGGTCTAGGAAGCTAACAGTTGCCTGTCAAAGGCAAAGCATGTTTAGGACTGGTGGTCACTAGATACATTTTCAAGCAGCTTAATAACTTATGTTGAAGGGAACAGTGTTCCTACTTTGTCCCAGGAACTACACACATGAAGGCAGAGCTGTGCCAGTCATGGTGGAATGCTGCAGTCACTTTTTACTGTTCTAGGTAGGATAAGGTGTTCTGTAAAAACAGCAAAAGAAACAAGAGAAGATACCTTTGGGACTATCTCAAAGTAAGATAAATAAGCAGAAAGGGAAAGTTCCTAGTGACACAGAGGATTACTAAAAGGTTGTTCAATGGGACTTTTTACTCTAGGAGAAGACAAAGAAAGCGAGCATAGAAGGCAGTTATTAAAAATATCAATCTCAATTCATACAACTGTCTTTCAACAGGATCTCAACATTTTAATTTAAAATTAACTAATAAATCACAATTCTATACTGCTTTAAAGATTATTTTGTTTAAAAATGACACATCTCAGAATTAACCGTTACTACTAACTATTACAGGTTAGTCTGTCCAGGTCAGGAGAAAATAAACTACAGTGCAGCTCCCTAACCTTGGAGTCAGGTTTCAATGACAAAGTCCGTCGCCAGCAATGGACATGCAATTAACCATCCAAGAAATTGTAAATACAAACCCCAAACTGCTTCTGTTGAGGGAAAAGCCTGGGTGGAGTCACAGCATAAGGCGGGGGAGGTGGGGAGTGACAGGGGCAGGGGCAGTGGCATGTGTCCCACGTGGTCTCTATGTGTCCCATGTGGTCTCTATGACTTAGGGTGGAGTGCCTTCTTGAGCAGTCATGAGACAGACAACCAGTTTCACCTTCTTGCTGGCTCTCTACTTTGTCGGTAGCATCGCCATCATAATCTATTCAGATGCTGTTTACAAACAATGCTCACATCTGGAATTCAAGTCACACCACAGCTTCCCACCAAAAGTAAGCTAGTTTGTTTCTGTAATTTAGTGACAGTTGTAGAAGGCCAAATATAGTCTAGAGAAAATGAAATTACAAGGAAAACAGGCCACTAAGTGCTTCAGATGTTGCATTTCACTGAAAACCTTTCTGTCATGAAAACCCCAGCGACGACTTCTTCTCCACATATCTTAATGGACACAACAGGAAATGAAACCCTGACCTTTCCCCAAGTAACCCAAAGAGCAAACTATTCATTCATGATTTGTACTGTGCAGAATGGCAAATGTGTGTCAAGTTTTTTGAAAGGGGATGGTGGAAACGGGAACCTGGACCAATCACAGAAGTTTTTGTGTGGCCCCAGTAACGTAGAATGGACAATTCCTCCTCCACAGGCAAAACAGCAGAGCAATTAGGAGAAGCAGACAGAAAAAGACAGGGGCAAGGGCAGCTAACAGCTAATGCTCCAGGTCGCAGACCTTTCATTAAATCTTTAAAATAAAAAGTCTTACTATCAATACGCACATTGCAGTTTTCTTTCTCCAGTTTTTTACATGACAACTCTACCCATTTGGAAAAACAAGAACTAAAGTACCCAACACCTTAAATGACCCACCACGGACTTTGCTATTTTACCTCTCACAGTAGAACTTTGATAATGGGTGGGAATACTGTAAACCAGATGAATCTTTACAGTTTACTGCCATGAGCCTCATCTCTACAATATTGACATTTCATTATTATAACTAGCTAGAACATACCAGGTTCAAATCTCTCTTGGTTTCTCCTACTCCCAAATATTTTTCCTTTTAAATAGAAAAAAAAGTTTTTAACTTTTAAATTCTGAAAATTCAATGGTTATTACTTGCCCTAGAGGGTGAAGGGTGTACGTGAAATAAGGGTTGATTCGAGCGAAACCCAACATCTACAATAGCAACATATACAGACACTCATTTCCAAGGAGACAGGAAGGGAAGGGAGCGGCACCGGCACCACAGGCATACAGCCCGGGCAGAAAAACAAATCATTTTGGTTCCTAAAGCCAAATTGAGGAGAAATAGGCAGGAAAAAAAAAAAAAAAAAAAAGACAAAAATGGTAAGGACATAAAGTCAGTGGGATTCTTTCTCTGTATCAATGATTTAGTTATAAATATAGATTATTAGTCCTCTTTCTATACATGTAACAAATTTCAAACTCACTACCATGAAATTTCTAAAGTTGACTCTTTCACATTTGTTAAAAAAGGTAAAAATCACCTACTTCCCCCCTCTTCAGTTTAAGCTCTAAACTGAAATACTACATGTACAACAGCTGCTCCTAGCCTCTATAAAATGTTAAAACATGTCAAGCTCCTTTGCCAATATAAAGAGCTACATAATTCCTATCACACTTGCCTTGAATTTAGGCATGAGAAAAACTCAAAGCAACAACTCAAGAGGGACGGGTCAGAGGAAGGGAGGGTTCAAAGGAGAGAAGAGCAGCAGATGAGATACTCAGACAGACTCGATCTGACATTCAAGTATGGAGACACCCAAAGGAGACAACAAACAGGGTCTACTGTAGGACAGCCGTCAGAACAGTATGCAAACGTCAGGCGCAGTCTGTCTGCTGGAAATGTTAAGGCTAGCACTGCAGTCCTCGATTCCCTTGGACCGTAAAGCAGGGGCACATCCTCAACTCATAATACTCATACTGCAATTTTCTCTTGGTCATCTTTAGAGAATAGTAGTTTGCTTGTCTTTCTCCATGTGATGCAAACTGTCTCTTTACACCCCTCAGACTAACAATTTCATGTTTTAAAATACTTCTTTTAGAAAATGGATAAAAGAGTAAGGCCTCGGTGGTGACGTTAGCGGTTGCTCTTCATTGCTTCTTTAGCTGCCAGGATCAGTGGCGTCAAGCTAGATAATGGTTTGGCCAGTTTCAGGAAGGGATGCTGCCAAATGGAGGAGAAGAAAGGAATTGTAGAAACGTTACTCATTTAGAAACTAAAGCCCTCAAATTATCTATGGATCATTTATTTAATAGACTAAACATGTATTGTGATTCCTAAAGCTCTCACATTCCATCAATCACTTTTACACCTCTAAGGAGAGTGGGTTTGTATGTGATGCATGAGCTTGTTTGTATCTGTCCACTGTTTTCATACTTGTGTGCATTTATGTGGAGGCCAGAGGTCAATGTCAGGAGCCCTCCTCTATTACTTTTCCTTGTGCCTTTCACTGACCCTGGTGTCCACTGATTGGCTACGAAGGCCAACAAGCTCCAGGGATCTGTCTGTTTCCCCAGCACTAGAGGGTATAGACATATATAGCGTACAGACAAATATAGCCACACCTGGCTTCTTACTAGGGACCCAAACTCAAGTCCATATGCTTGAGCAACAGGTACTTTATAACTGAGACATCTCCCTAGCCCTGGTTTTGATTTTTGAACTGTAGCTTATCCTGGCCTCAAACTCACAGACACCTTTGCCTACTAAGTAAAAAGGTATTCTCTACCTTCTTCTCTTCTCAGCTTTTAGAGACAAGGCTTCTCTGTATAGCCTGGCTGCCCTCTAACTCAGAAATCCTCTGAGTGTTGGGATTAAAGGCGTGAACTATCATGACTAACCCCTTTAAAAGTTTTTTAAAATTTATTTTATGTATGAGTGCTCTATATGCATATACACCTTTATGTCAAAAGAGGGCATCAGATCTCACTAGAGATAGTTGAAGCAACCATGTGGTTGCTGGGAATTGAACTCAGGACCTCTGAAAGAACAGCCAGTGCTCTTAACCTCCAGCCCATTCCCCCCTACACACACACACTTAAATTACATTTAGAGTGAGTGAGTATTCAGGGTTGGTGAAAAGTACTTTCACTCAGAAAGCCATTTCCTAATTGCTTAACATCTATAGATTTAAGGGGCTAGGAGTACAGCTCAGAAGGCAGAATGCCTGCCTTACATGCAGAAAGTCCTGGTTTAATTCCTAGCACCGTACAGGCAGATGGTGGTACATTTCTGTAATCTCAGTACTTGGGAGGCTCAAAATCATTCTCCATCTTCAATGACATTGGTGAGCTATAGGCCAGCCTTGGCATTGTATAAATAATGAATAAAGAAATCAAATAGTTTTACAGAGTTAAGATCCATAAATATACTCATTGACAGCATTAAACAGGTACAATATTTAATTAATTATAGAAACTTTCTACTATGATTAAAAACTTATGTGATTAAAAATTGTATTTTAAGGGCTAAAGATACGGTTCAGCAGGTAAAGGTACTTGCTGGCAAGTCTTATGACCTATACCCCATCCCTGAGACCTACTTGGTAGAAGGAGAAAACCAATTCTTCCCAAGTCTCCTCTGACTTTCATGTCTATACACACCCCCACACCCAACCACACCCCCCCACACCCACCCACATTTTGTTTTGTGAGACAGGGTTCTTTTTGTAGACTTGGAACTCTGAATACCAGGCTGGCTCTGGGAGTAAAGGCATGCAACAGCACTGCTAGAAACAAAAGCCTAAAATGAAGGAACTGCCAAACATGTGGCAAGTGAGCAGGGAAGCAGTAGCATTGTGAAGTTCACACCCCCACCCCCAATTACCTTCACCAAATTTACCTGTAACAGTTCTTTGGCTGAACCCCTTTTTTCCACATCCATCTCCAAACACCGATTTAAGAAATCCCGAAATATTGGGGAAAGTTTTTCTGGATTCTGAAGTTCAGGAGTTCCATTTGTTGCTATCAGGTACAAAGCCTAAAAAATAGAACATTTTGGCATATTGAGGCCACTCACAAAATGACAGCACATCAAGCTTTATACTCTGGCCTGTCACCCTGTGCTTCCTCCACTGTCAGCTTTCTTCTTTCCCACAGCTCAAGGACTAGAGGCTGAGGGCTTTCGGCTTCTCGCTGCTCTGAACCTTTACCACCTACCTCCTAACTCATGTCCTGATGGTGTCTGATCGATCCTTGTTTCAACACCCAGGGAGGGACTCCAGGCAACTTCCCCTCACTCCTTCACTATAGCTCTTTACACTGCAATCTCTAAAAGGTACTCCTGTCCTAACTTGTGGTGGTTTCAGCATATACAGAGAAGCATGTCACACTTCCTGACCTCTTCTTCCCTGATGCTTCCTTAGATGTATCCTTATGGGCACACCCCTCTTCACCAGGACTAGTCCATTTACTCCACAACCTATCCTTTACACTCTTAGAACACCAAGGCTACCAATTCTATCCCTGGTCCCACTGATCTGTCCAGTGCCCATCATTTCCTTTTGTGTGTGTGGAATACATTGTGGGGATAGAACCCAGGGCCTTATGCTGGTTAGAAAAGCACTTTGCTGTCAAGGAGGCCAGCCTGTTCTAGAGTTCCAGGACAGCTAGGGCTGTTACATAGAGAAACTTGTTTTGAAAAACCAAAAAGAAAAGGCAAAACCATTCTGACTGACATCCCTTAAAACTAACATCTCCTTACAACAGGCACAGAATCTCAGCATGTAGAGGTGGGAGGTTTACTTGGTCTAAGAATAGCAAGTTCTAGGACAGGCTGGGCTTAAGAGTGCTCTGGTCCCGGGGGCTGGAGAGATGGCTCAGAGGTTAAGAGCACTGACTGTTCTTCCAGAGGTCCTGAGTTCAATTCCCAGCAACCACATGGTGGCTCACAACCATCTATGATGACATCTGGTACTCTCTTCTGTACACTGCATACAAAATAAATAAATAAATCTTAAAAAAAAAAAAAAAAAAAAAAAGAGAGTGCTCTGGTCCCCAACATACAAAAAACAAACAAACAACCCAACTGAGGCAAAAATAGCACTCTTCTAGATTTTTAGTGCTTCCAACCGAGAATCTTCCACACTAGACTCTCCCACTCCATTTATTTCTCCTTCTTATTATTTATTTCAGGGTTAGGGTTAGGTGAGAGGAGGTTTTGAGACAAGGTTTCTCTGTGTAGCTCTGGCTAGCCTAGAACTTACTCTGTAGACCAGACTGGCTCAAACTCAAAGAGATCTGCCTGCCTTGGCTTCCTAAGTGCTGAGATTAAAGGTATGTGCCACCATCAGCTGGCTATCCTCCTTTTCTTATTACAGGCTATTCATTTCTCATGACTACTGATATTAAGATCAGGGCTATTTTCATTGTAGCACAGCAAAGGTTCATGATAGAAAATAATCCCTCACCCTGTCTCTCTCTTTAAATTTTACTATATTTTACATGCATGGTTTTGTCTATATGTATGTCTGTACATCATGTCTAGTGCCTATGGAGGTCAGAAGAGGATGCTGGATCTCCTGGAATTAGAGTTTCAGATGGTTCTAAACGCCATGTGAGTGTTGGAAACCTAACCCTGTTCCTCTGCAAAAGCAGCCAGTGCTCTTAACTCCTGAGACATCTCTCTGGACTCTCCCCTTGTCTCCTAAGACAGCACCTTGGCTTTGTAGCTCTGGCTACTCACTATCTAGCTGAGACTGGCTCCAGATTTGTGGCTATCCTCCTGCCTCAGCCTCTTGCCACCACATTATAGGCCTGAGGTGCTTTCAGAAAATTTGAAGGAGCAAGAGTGGTAGAATTCATTGCTCAGATGTTGGGAGTACTCAGTTCCGTTTAGCCTTCTGTTTGAAGACTAACTTTCCTCAACCTTCTTACTATACTCAGGGTACCTAAAGGGCTGGGCTCAACTGATGTGTGCTTAGCATGCACGATGCCATAGGTTCAGTTCTCAGCACCACATAAAACTGGGTGGCAGTGGTACACATCTGCACGTCCAGTGCTTGGGAGGTAGAGGCAGGAAAATAAAAAATTCACCATCATTTTCAGCTACAAAGCACCCCCCACACACACACTAACAACAAAGAAAACAAACAAACAAACAAACAAAAACCCCAATTATCTAGGGTATTTCAACCCTGTAGAAAAGCAATTACATTCACATACACAAAACTGTATGACTCACTACCCCAAATCTATAAACTTTTGAACTCTTTGGAACTTAGAGGTTACAATTTTTAGATCTAGAGAAAGAGGTTAGATTTCACCAACCATATTCTAAGTGTTTGTCTAATGGCTAACACAAGCAGGTACACAGTATAGTTTGAAGAAAAGTACTTCTTCCTGGCCCTGAGCAATGGCTCCAGGTAAAGATACATGCCTGCCAATTCTGACAGCCTGAGTTAAGGGGAAAAGCCATCTCCAAAAGTTGTCCTTTGACATCCAACATGTACTGTGGTAGACATATGCCCCCTCCACTCAAGCAAACAAATGCAAACCCTTTATAAAGAGGACAAAGCAAAGTGTTTTCTCATAGTAACCCTAGTGTTCCATTAGTCTTACCCTCAGAGGATTTTCATTGAGGTATGGAGGCTCTCCTTCAACCATCTCAATAGCCATGATGCCCAGAGACCATATGTCAACTTTGGGGCCATAGGCTTTTCGTGTAACCACCTCTGGTGCCATCCAGTACGGTGTTCCAACCATAGTACTGCGTTTACTCTGCTCAGGGGTGATCTGGGCACAGAAGCCAAAGTCAGCTACAGAAGAAAGTAAAGTTCCAGGATTAATGGCTTCAAGGAACACTTCTGTTATGTTCACGTCAGCAGATACAGCTGTATTCCCAGGGCCCACTCTCTTTTTTGGAAAAATAATTGAAAATAAAGCAAAGCACACAAAGTTTAAAATTTGAGGTCAATTTTTGACAACAACACACACATTATCAGGTCTTTTTCTTCTGAATAACTAATTATATTTTAAAGAGTTAAAATTAAAAGTGGTAAAAAAATTATCCAAGGTGAACAGTAAAACTAAAGGCAGCAAGTCTGATGGTGGTGGCACATGCCACCCAGCACTCATGAGGCACATGTGGGTTCTGGGAACTAAACTCAGGCTTGATAGCAAATACTTTTACTGGCTGAACCACCCGGCCAGCAGGAACTTAAATTCTAACAAAACAGCCAATGTTGGAATCATCATGCATCCAACTCAGCAGAAAGCCTAGAAAAAGACCACACTTAACTCTAACTGCATGGGGAAGGTGATCCAACTGCCTTGTTTACATTCATGAAACCAGATAACCACTGTAATACCCAATACCACACTAGCTAAGATGAAAATTTCTCTTCTGTTGTTAAAGCAATTTAACCCCTTATTTTTTAGATTTTATTCAGACAGGGTTTCATGAAGCCTAGGCTGACTTTGAACTCAAGATGTAGTCAGGAATACCTTGAAGGCCCATCATGGTGGTGCATGCTTTTTATTCACAGCTATTGATAGGGAGGCAGAAACAGGTTTATCTTTGTGAGTTTGAGGTTAGCCTGGTTTTTATATTGAGTGCCAGAATAGTGAGACCTTGTCTCAAAATAAAAACAAACCCCTCCAAAATGACCTTGAATTTGTGAGCCTCCTAACTCAGCATTCTGAGTGTTGTGATTATAGGTATGCACTCTCATGTCTATTAATAGTTTCCTTATTGTTCATAAGAAACAAAACAAACCAATCAACCAAACAAACAAACAAACCCAATGAGACATCAAGTAATTTGCTCAAAATACTCATTAAGTATTAAGGTCTGCTAAGGACACAAGCTGCACCGTTCACATTTAGCAAGCCACCTACCCACCCTTCAGTCAACACAGAGAAAAACATCACTTCATTGCTACTCACTAAGTTTAACTGAGCCTTCCATTCCCAAAAGCACGTTGTCACTTTTGATGTCTCTGTGGATCACTTGATTAGCATGTAAAAATTCCAAGGCCTGCAAACACTGAACAGAGAATATACCTATTAATGAAACAACCCAACAAGTCCATGAAGTGCAAGGGTCTGCAGGAGGCCCCCCAAGATTAAACATCTGGAGAGAAAAGACAGCCTTTCACTTCCAAAGTTAAGAAAAACAAACAAAAGCTACAATTTTGGCTGGGCATGAAGCACCAAGCTTCTAATCTCAGCACTGGGGAGCTCTAGGACAGCCCACATTGGCTACACAAAGCAACACTGCTTTAAAAAGAAACAACAACAACAAAAAACAGGTGGTAGTGACACTCAGGAGGCAGAGGCAGGTGAATCTCTGAGTTTTGAGTCCAGCTTGGTCTACAGAAACCCTGCCTCTGACAAATAAATAAGTAACTCACCCCCCCCAAAGAAAACCCCCCTGGGACTTTCTTCCACTGTCTGCCCTGGAACTCTGTGTAGCAGAGGGTGAGCAGAACTCTTGATCCCCCAGCCTCTACTTCCACAGTGCTGGGTTACAATGATGGGCTATTATGCCAGGCTTATTAAATAATGTCTCATTTCTTTTCTTGGTCACTACTTTTTTTGGGGGGTATGGGTGGGGTTTTTATGCACCTCATGCTGGCTTGGAGCTCCTAGTAATCCTGCTGTCCCAGTCTCACAAAGTACTAGGACTATAGGCACAAGTCGCCATACCCAGAGACTGTTTTCCCACTGAGTTTTGAAAATCACTTTACCTTTTATTATGTGTGGGAAGGGTCATTATGTACCTGGGTTCAGTGCTTTTGGAGGCCAGAAGAGGGGATGGGATCTCCTGCAGCTAGCTGGAGCTGCAGATGTGGGTGCTGGAAACTAAACCCCAGTTCTCTGTGAGAGGAGGAAGCATTCTCAACTGAGCCATATTTCTAAGCTACACTTCCCCACTGATTTCCAAAACTTAGTTTTCAGTGGTTTCACTTATAAAATGATGACAGGGTCTATTTAACTTCTAAACCTTTCCAGGCTCAAATGCCTAACCCTATACTGCACATGGTAAGCATACACAGATTTTTGAGAAATTATCTCAACCATAAGTGGACTTGTGACCACGAATAGGCATGGAGGCGCATGCCTTTAATCTCAGCACTTAGGAGGCAGAGGAAGGAGAATTTTGTGAGGTTAGGCAAAGTACATAATAAGACTTTATCATACAAACACAAAGAGTGAATTTGTGATTATTCCCACTAGAATCTGAGCTACCTCAAAGTCTAATTAATGTAAGACATAGAATAAATAGTTAAGATTTGGACAGAAGCTCTTTTTAGGGCTTCTATGTGGTCTATGTTGATGTTGTCATCCTTTCATTGTGGAGTTCAAATCAAATGATATCCACAGCCTGACAAAAGAAGAGGGTGGTGGTGAATAGGGTTCAGTGGCACCGCACTAACAAGCATGAGGCTCTGGGGTTCAATGCCAGCACCATACAAACAAAATAAAGAATTCTTAGTATAAAAGAGTAACTTTCCAAGGCTGGAGAGGTGACTCAGTGGTTGGGAGTACTGGCTGCACTTCCAGAGGACCTGGGTTCAAATCCCAGCACCTACACAGCAGCTCACAACTGTCACTAACTTGAGGACTCAACACCTCATATAGACATACATCCAAGCAAAAATTAATCCATACAGGAAAAAAAAGGAGTAACTTTCCTCTGATGCCTCACACCAGAAAGTATTGAGTAAAAAAGACTAAGTTTCTCCCTCCCTTAAACAGAAAATGAGATTTGAGGGGATTAGAGAGATGGCTCAGCCATCAAGGCTGCTTTTCCAGAGAATCTGGGTTCACAGTAGTTCACACCTGTAACCCTAGTCCCAGGGGATCCAATGCCCTCTCCTGGCCTCCTCATGTATTGCACGCACACAGTACAAATATACAGACAAAACACCCATACACACAAAATAAAATAAGTAAAAATCTCAAACAAAATTCTGGCCTAATGTTTTTAATTATAAAAGGAGACTATAAATTGTATAGTCAGAGTCAGTTGCATTTTTTTTTTTATTATTCCCACCACAGTGAAACAATTTGTACACCATTTATAATAACAAAAGAAACCTTACTCCAAAATCTCAACTACTTTTTTTTTTGGGGGGGGGGAGAGTGTGTTTTAAGACAGGGTCTCTGTGTAGTCCTGGTTGTCCTAGAACTTCCTCTGTAAACCAGGCTGGCTTTGAACTAGAGATCTACCTTTGTCTACCTCCCCAGTGCTGAAATTAAGGGTGCATCATCATGACCATGCCTGGCTATCAACTGCTCATTTGGGAGGCAAGGGGCGGGAACAGATCTATCTCAGTACACCTAATCAGGTTTTTGGAAGAAAAATATTTATACAAATATAAATATAAAAAAAATATAAATATAAAAAATATTTATACAAATTTATAAATTTGTCAGTTTTAAAATTCTGGCACAGAAAGAAAATCAAAGTGAATGAATAACAGAACTCCTAAAACTGTTTGGAACAACTGAGAATTGCTAGAAAAACCAACAAAACACAAATCTTTAAATCTTAGCCAGCTTTTAGGTGATAAGCATACTCTTTAAGGGTTGAATGTTATTTGGAACTATTAAAGATTTCAGTTGGTAGAATACATGAAGTTGTGGGTAGATGCTGTGGGACTATGCTTTTGTATGCTGTACAAATTTGTCACTATAAATATTGATTTAATAAAATGCTGATTGGTCAAGTAGCTAGACTGGAAGTATATGAGGGGCACCAGAGTAGGAGAATTCTGGGAAGTGGAAGACCAGAGCAACAGACAACATCAAGACACAGAGGAAACAGGATGAGACTACTGCACTGAGCAAAAAAAAAAAAAAAAAAACCAAGCCACATGGCTAAACATAAATAGAAATATGGGTTAATTTAAAGCTTAGCAAGTAATAAGCCAGAGCCATAGGCCTGTAATTAATATAAACCTGTGTGTTTCTTTGAGAATAAGGACTAGGCAGGCAGACTACAGGTAGATCTCCAGTACTGAATGATATTGGGCACAGTGATGCATGCCTGTAATGTCAACACTCAGAAGGATCACAACAAAGTCATCCTCCTGCATATTGCCTGAAGCCAGCTGGGAACAATGAGGTCCTATCTTAACAGAGCAGCTAGTTATTTTCTAAGAACTGTGTTTTAAACACCTTTGGTAAAAGCTGAAAAAGACAGACCTCCTATGTGCAATCTTTCCAGTTCATATTTGCATCACTGTAGAGTTGCTAAAGGTTAAAGCCAAACCACAGTGAGCACTATATAGTCCTATGAACTTAGCACCAGATCCCACAAGTTGTCCTCTGACTGCATGTTGTGTGTTATGGTATGGACCTGCCCACACATATGCATACTCATACAAGTAAAAATGTAATAGAAATTTATATATCATATAAATTACATATATATGTGTGTGTGTGAAAATACCTAGTTTCTTCACCTTCAGTGTTCTTACCAAAGCAAAGTTTGGCGTTACACAGAGAATTAAGCGTATCCATCCTGTTGGTCATATTGGCTCTAGTTTCTACTAATGATTCACACATATTCCTCTGGAAAGTGTCCTATCTGGATGATGATCACACTGCTAATGTCTGCCTCTGAGTTCTGAAACTCACAGGACCATGTCTTGTTCCCAAATTATCTTCCACAGGAAGAAAAAGGCTAAAGTTCTTTTTGTTTTCATTGAAGACAGGGACTCACTATGCACTCCTGGCTAGCCTCAAATTTATGGATTTTCCTATGCACCCCACACCCAGAAGGATTGAAGCTTGAAGCTCTTATCTGGGATGAAACAATAAAGGAAACACTTGTAAAATACACACACACACACAGTATGCAAAGAAAAAGTCTCTGCATACAAAAAAATACCCTTTCTTCTTCCTTGCTAAGCACACACCCTAACATCCAAAGGACAAAAACCCACCTCTCTGCACACAGCTGCAATCTGCGCTTCATCCATGCAGGTTTCTGTTACCACATCAGTGAGTGACCCACCAGCAAGGTACTCCATTACCACAAACAACTCATCTCCTACCAGGTAACTGAAAACAGAACATATAAAACATAATAATTATTTTTTCTAAGAACATGGCTCTCTGCATTGAAGAATTAAAATGCCAAGTACAATAATAATAAAACCAAAGAGCCAGCAATCAGAGAACTAGGAAGAGCACTAGATAGATACAACAGCAAAAACTACACTCAGCTGGTGTAGTGGTGCACACCTTTAATCCCAGCACTGGACCTCTGTGAGTTTGAGGCCAGCTTGGTCTACATAGTTGAGTTTCTTTCTAAACAGTCAGAGCTGAACAGTGAGACCCCATGTGGAAAAACATAACAAAATCTAAACAAACGAAAAATTAATATGCCCTCAGCCAGGTGAGGTAACAGAAATCTACAATCCCAGTACTCAGAAAGCAGTTAGGAAGATCACCCTGAAAAGGAGGACAGAAGGACTACAGAGTTTGTGTAAGTTTTTCATGCTATGCTGATGTGAAATGATACTTTATTTAAAATTTTAAAATTAATTTATGTATATGGGTATTTTGCTTCTGTGTGTCTGTGTACTAGGAACATGCCTAGAGGCAAGAAGAGGGTGCTGGACATTGAACCCAAGTCTCTGGAAGAGCAGTCAGTGCTCCTAGCCACTAAGTCATCTCTCCAAACTTGTGAAATTGATAGTTTAAATAAGCAAAAATGGGTGGCTGGAGTGTTAAGAGAAGCCGTTTTTCCAGAGGACCTGGTCCTAGCACCCACACTGGGTAGCTCTAGGTTCTGATACTCTTCTGGCCTCTATAGGCACCATCACAGGAAGCAGTGCACACAGACAAGCAGGCCACACATTCACATATGTAGGAAGTTCTTAAATGGAGAAAGGAGATGTGATATAATTATAATTTCAAAAAATCAAATAAAAAAGATTTGAAAAGCAAGCAAGAAAATTGACCTAAAATGTTATTTCTTTGAATATAGTCCTTACAAATAAGGTTAAAGTCTCAAAATATATTATCTTTCTCTACTGTGAACAAATTTAAATATAGAAGAATATCATCTGCAATCAATACAACCTATGCTATCTTCACTAAAGAATTATATCTAATACAACCTGTCTTCACTACAGTATTATACCCAATACAGTCTGTCCTCATCCACTAAAGTATTACCTAATACAACTTATGTTGTCATTCACTCAATAGATGTGATTCCTTAAAAAAAAAAAAAAAAAAAAAAAAATCAGTTGTGGGCTGGAGAGATGGTTCAGCAGTTAAGAGCACTGACTGTTCTTCTAGAGGACCTGAGTTAGATTCCTGGCATTCACATGGCAGCTAACAACTGTCTGTAATTCCAAGACACCCTTACACAGTAATACATGCAGGCAAAACACCAATTCATATAAAATAAAATAAAATATTTTTAAAAAAATCAATTTTATATCCTGCCCTTTACTTGTTGTTTAACAAAATATGTAAGCTCAGAGATCTTTTGATAGCAACCTGAAATGGAAACATGAAAAGGAACACCTTTAATAAAAACCTTCTGGCTATGGTGACATATGTTCTAACTCTAGCTTCCTGAGAGGTCAAAGCAGACATAAGGCAAGCTTGAGGCTTCCTGGGCTATATAAAATAAAAACTAATCTCACAGTTTAAAAACTGTGTGGCTAATCATCTGAGATTACAGTATAAACCTCAGACAGCCATTCCTTAAAGTTTCTGCTCTGCTCATTTCAATAACCACAAGCACCAGCAGTCCTCCACTGTCAAGTGAGCCCCTCCAGAAAAGGTCCTACATTGCAGCAGATAGTTCTTTCTTCACGACTCCTTTTAGTCACTCCTCAGCATGCTTACCTCAGTCTAAAATGCTAGGCCTACACCAAATAAGGAGACTTCAAACTCCCGGGGTCTGTTTTGTTTTTTTGAAGATTCTAAGTACTAACTGTTAAGCTTATTTTGTGTGTTTTGCTTACATATATGTATGTCTACAGAGATTGGAAAAGGGAGATGAATGCCCTAGAACCAGAGTCAAAGGTGGGCATAAGCCAAGATGTGAGTGCTAGGAACCAACCCTGGGTCCTCTGAAAGGCAGCAAGGGCTCTTAATTGCTTAGCCATCTCTCTATTCCCAAATGTCCTTATTTTTATCCCAACTTATGTCTCATTTATCATTTGTTTTTTATGTTTTAAGACTTATTTATATAATTTATATGTGAGTTTATGTGCACTATGTATTGTTAGCAGAGGCCAAAAGAGGGCATGGGTCCTCTGAAGTGGGGTACAGGCAGTTCTAAGATGCCATGTGGGTGCTGGGTCCTCCCTAAGAGCAGCTAAGCACTCATCAGGAGTCATTTCTCCAGGCTCCCTTTCTCATTTTTTACTTTCTTTCATTTATTCTGATTTTTAAAGATGGGGCCGCATTAGATTCACCCTAACTCTTTAGCCTCCTGTCTCAGCTTTCCAATGCTGGAATTACAGTCATAAATTACCACCCGAGTTGATCTCAGTTTTTAAAAAAACATTCGTACTTACCTGTCCAAGAAGTTAACTATGTTGGGATTCTTTAATTCTTTCATCACCAGAATTTCATTAATGATCAATTCCTTCTTTGGCTGTTTCTGTAAATTAATCTGTTTAATAGCAACCTATAGTAGAAACACATTTGAAACATCAAAACAGCATTCCTAATAAATTCTCTGACAAAGGTACAAGCATCAATTTGCTAGTTATTTAATATGTATACCTCACAGTGAAATTATCTTACTCATACATAATTTCTTTACATGTAACTATGCCTATGCACAATGTTTTGTAATACAAATTCTAAATTATATTTGAATTTGTATTTAAAACATTTTAAAATGACATTTTGTTTGCTTTATGTGTGTGTGGGCATCCATGTGCCACGGTTGCACATGCTGAGACCAGAGGGAATGAACTCAAGTTAGTGAACAACTTTACCGGCTGAGCCTTTTCGCTGACCCCTAGCTTTATCTTGAAGTTTACTAACCAACTTAAGGTCACTCTACTTAGGAAATTATTTTTTAAAATTCTAAACTGACAAATGGACTGGGAGACAGCTCAGTTGCTAAAGCACTTCCAAGCACAAGGATCTCAGTTCTTCCTGTCCCCCAACCTACTGTGGTGACGTGTACTTATAAATTCAGTGCTTTCAAAGTCCACATAGGCAGATCCCCTCGTTACCTGGTCAGTCAGCCTTATTTATTTGGTGAAGATAGTCTCTCAGGCTACTACACATTTATGCACACGAAAGACTGCATACCCCTGAACCCACAACATGGTCCATTCATTATCCCTTCTCCCCGCACAACGAGCTAATGGGCAGATGTGAACAGTTGATACCTCTTGCCCCAGTGCCACGTCCGTTGCAGTAAAAACTGTACCTGACGCCCTGTAGGAAAAAAGACAGAATAGGATTAATTTCTTAAGTTACACTATATTATTAAAACACTTCAGGCTTTGAACAACTGAAAACAGATTTAACATCTCAGACTCAAGACTTCTAAAACAAAAAAGAGGAGAAAACCAATGAGGCAATCCTTGTGGCCAAAATGTACACACAAAATATTTCAGAACTATAAAAACATAAGGAAAGAAGGAGGAGGAGGAGGAGGAGGAGAAGGAGAAGAAGAATAAAACAGCACACACTCACAGATCTACTTCTATGCTCAAGAAACAACGAAGTGGGGGCTGGAGAGATGGCTCAGCGGTTAAGAGCACTGACTGCTCTTCCGGAGGACCTGAGTTTGATTCCCACCATCCACATGGCAGCTCACAACTGTCTGTTATTCCAAGATCTGAAACCTTTACACAGTTATACATTCAGGCAAAATACCAATTCACATAAAATAAAAGTAATAATTAAAAAAAAAAAAAAAAGAAGTGGCAAGGCATAGTGGCACACATCTTTAATCTTAGCACTCAGGAGGCATAGACAAGAGGATCTCTGGGAGTCTAAAACCAGTCTAAGTCTACATAATAAATTCCAGGACAGCCAGAGCTATGTGGAGAAATTCTGTCACTCCACCCCACCCCCCAACACACACCTACAAACCAACCAACCAAACACCCCTCCCTTCCCCAATAAGAAGCCAGGGTATATATGTCTGTGACCCACTCCCTGCTCAGAAGACCCTAAGACAGAAGGGTGATGCTGGCTCAATGCTAGTTTGTGGTGATGTATTTTATACCTAATAAAGTTTGCCTGAAGATCAGAAGACAGTCAGCCAGTTAGCCATGAAGGTCAGAGAATAGTTACAAATGCAGAAACTAAAGTCCCTCCACCTTGAGGCCTGGAGCTATTTTGGTAGCTGAGAAGTTTCTAGTCCCTCATCCTGAGAAGTTTCTAAATCCCCAAGACTAATCAGAGGGCATTTCTGCCCAGCTGAAATGCATCTTCTCCCCATCCTAAGACAACCAATCAGCCAGCAACTGCCCACCTGACAGCAACAGTAAAGAAACTTTCTCTGGGCCCCTCACTCCTCAGCTTGATATCTTTTTTTTTTTTTTTTTTCCCAAATTTATTTATTATGTATACAGTGTTCTGCCTTCAGGCCAGAAGAGGGCACCATATCTCATTGTAGATGGTTGTGAGCCACCATGTGGTTGCTGGGAATTGAAATCAGGGACTTCTGGAAGAGCAGGCAGTGTTCTTAACCTCTGAGTCACCTCTCCAGCCCAGATATCGATCGGCATTTCTATGGTCTTTGTTTTATCTTTGTGTTTTAAAAAGACTTGCTTTTGAGTAGGGGAGAGCTCATTCCTTCATTGGCACTGCTGTGTGGCAGGAGCTGAGCTCAGCTGTACAGCTGTAATAAACCTTGCTTTGCATTCAGAGAGTCGGTGTGATTCTGGGGATCTATCTGGGTGTTGCTAAGGCTGGGCAAAACACATATATCTTTAATCCTAGCACTAGGAAAGTTGAAACAGGAAGTGATATAGCAAGGAAGAGAAAGAAACATAAGGCAGGAGTTCAGCCCTTCACCTGTGACCCCATTCCCTTCCCTTCCTCAGGCATTCAGTCTTGAGGAGCTGGCTGGGTGAGAAGTGGCTGTGGCTTATTCCTGTCTCTCTGATATTTTAGCTTTCCCCAATATTTGGCTCCCCGTTTTTTAACTATAAGACCAAGTAGAATTTGTGCAATACTAGTTTGGGCTTCTTTAGAGTTTGTCTTAAGAAAGCAAAACTCAAACCAAACAACAAAACCAAACAATGAACTATGACAAAACTGGATGGATGTCTCTATACCCTTTTTAAAAAAAAAAAAAAAAGCTTTATTTATTTATTTATTTGCCTTGGTATTTGCCTGGAACTGGAACTACAGACAGTTGTTAGCTGCCATGTGGGTGCTGGGAATCGAACCCGGGTCCTCTGGAAGAGCAGACGGTGCTCTTAATCGCTGAGCCATCTCTCCAGCCCCCTCTATACCCTTTGTAACAAGACCCACTGGCCTGCATTTTGGGTGTATTCTGGGTTTGATGTGTGTTATTCCAAAACTTTTTCTGAACTTCAAATCACAAAAAGACATGAATATGTTTCTTAAAGAAAATATATTTGACTTCATTTTTAAACTTCATAAAGTTTTGTTCCAAGAATTTCTCTTCAATTCCAACACTGGATTTGTGATTGTCATTCATACGCCCAAGTATTATTCTCGTTGACTCATCATTGAGTTAATCAAGTATGTTAACTTATCTATTATGAAAAAGTACAAAGGTTAAAAAGGCTGGAGAAGTAGCTCAGTAATAGAGCCCTTGTCTGGCAGGTACAAGGCTCTAGGTTTAATCTCCAGCACTGAATCAAATGGTGACTTTCAATTTTTTTGTTATTAAAATCAGTGTTAAATTAAGATTGGAAGAGAAAATAAACCAAAAAAACCAAATACTTGATTTATGGCCACAGCCTGCAATAAATATTTTAATTATCTTTAAAATATATTATATGTGTAATTTTTCTACCTATCTGATCCCTCACTACCTATGGGAAATGACACACAAGAAAAAGCAATACCTGACATTACACCTGTAGTATCCTAGCACTAGGGGAGCTAAAGACGTAGGATCACTAAGACTTGAATTACACAGTGAGTGTGGGACCAGCATGGGATACACAGGGAAACTTTGTTGAAGATGATGATGATGGAGGATGTAAAGGACAGGAGAACAGGAACACGGTCAGAGGAGGGAGGAAGGAGGAGAGAAGACAAACAGTTAAAAGTTACTATTGACCAGTGCTGGATTGCTTTTATTGTTTTGAGGCAGTCTTACAATGGGCTCAGGCTAGCCTCTAATCTGTAGCAATTCTGCCCCAATGTCTTAAGTGATAGAGTTAAAGGGTGTATCATTATACCAACTTAGAAGTACAGCTTTGCTGTAAGTCTCTACATACAACTGTGTTATGCACTTACACAACCTCAAAAGGTACCATCCTCAACATTTAGGTGCTCAGTGACAGAGGGAAGATTCTGCAGACCCAGCCAGGGTACTGAGTATGACATCAATAGACTCAAACTTACCCTTGTCCAATTTTTTCATATCTTGTATATTTTTTCTTAGGGTCACCTATGCTCACAATAGTTCCTATTTTAAGCAAACAAAAATTAGAAGTCAGTAAAGCAAACAAGTGTAAAAAATACTTGATAATTACTCCTTTTAATAATCAGCACTGATTATGAAAGTACTTTTCCATACACCAAGCTTCAAAAATAATTTGCTTTTAAACAATATTTTTTTAAAAAAAAAAGAAGAAGAAAAAGAAGAAGCAGGGATCTGGAGAAATGTTTCAGTTCTCAGCATCCACATAGTGTCTTACATACATCCATAACTCCAGTTCCAAGGGATCCAACATCCACTTCTGACCTCTGCTGGTGCTAAGCATGCACGTGGTGCATATATATATATATATATATATATATATATATATATATATATATAGGCAAAACACTTAATACACATAAAAATTTAAAGTTGAAAAGAAATTAAGATAAATAAACAATAAGCACTTTTCTATTAGGTTACATATTTTTTTGTTATTGTTTTTCAAGACAAGGTTTTTCCTGTAGCTCAGGCTGTCTGGAATTCAGAGATCCACTTGACTCTGTCTCTTGAGTGGTGGGATTAAAGGTGTGTGCCACCATTGCCCAGCCATCTTCCACCTTTTAATATACTTAAAGCATATTGAAAAAACTTCAATATACTAAGAAATGAATACTAAATTCAAGAAACTAGAAAAAATAGTAACTTATTCATATTTACCACTAAGTCAAAACAGGAGAAAATGACTCAGCTTTCTCAACTGCTCAAGGTACAACATGAATATATGAAGCAAAGGTATCATCTACCTAAATACTCTGCCCCTCACTCCAACCATTTAACTCCAAGCTATAACACACAAGCCAAGACCCATAGTCAGATGCCAAGAAAGAGCTATAGTAAAAAGAGGGTGAGACAGCCAGGTCATGTTAAACATGGCAGCCAGTGCTCTGCTTTGTTGTTTCCGAAGAGAAAGACCAGTATGTATTTCTACAAAATGCCAGGGTGAAAGAAGATTCACACCTGGAAGTATTGAGGAATAAAAGCAGTAACTAGAGCATGCCCATAATTTATACACTATCTATATGAATTCTTTTCCTGGACCCCCTAGGTCAGTGCTCTTTGAAGTTGCTGTAGATTTGTGAATAGATATTAGTGCTACCTTTTAATTCTTGACCTAAGCCAACAATGGTGGATTAAAAGGAAAAAGATACACCCCCACCTCATATTTTATGCTGACATGTATTACAGAAGGTTGTCTTCCTTTGGAACATTTTTTATGTTTCTTTTTTTGTTTAGTGTGTATGTTACATGGGCACACAGACATGTCTCCACACATGGTCAGTTCTCTCCTTTTCCATGTGGATCCTAGGGATTGAACTCAGTTATCAAGCTTGGTGGTAAGTGTCCTTTCCCACACTGAACCATCTTGCCAGCCCATACAAGACATTTTTGTAGGTTTGTATTGAGAAGCTATACACAACCCCCTTGAATAAAGTTTCAAACTATGCCCTTTGGAAGTGGCTGGCAGGACCAACGGTTTTGCATACACTAAGCAAGTGCTTCCCACTGGGCAACAACTATCACCAGCTCTGGGCCAAATGTTTTTAAGAGAATAAAGTATAGACTGCATACTTAATTTCTCCATAATCTCTTCATCTGTCATCTTGGCTTTCTTTTTCTGTTTGTCTGAGGACTTGGCACCACCATCAACATTAGAATCACCAACTGGGGCAGGAATAGGGTCGATGACAGACCGTGTGTAAATCTGCAGAGATAAAGTTCACTGCTGAGACTTGAGAAAAAACATTTTCAGATGGTCTTAGTAGCGTAAAATTCATTCTTCGAATTTTTTTTTTTTTTTTTTTTTTTTTTTTTTTTTTTAAAGCAAAACTAAGTTACTTTTCCCACTGTTTTGAAGAACGGGACAGAATATTCACACAAAAAACACAAAACTGCCAAGCCTAAGGCACTCAGGAGGCAGATCAGCAAGTAAGAGAATAGCTGGGGCTACAGTAAGACTGTGCTACAAATACACTCACCTCTCCAAAACAGGTCACCAGGAAAATAATGTACAATAAAGCATGTATAAATTCTGAAAGTATCTAGGTGAAACAGGTCTATAAAATTACAGTGTGACTCCATCTAAAGTACTGAGAACAATGTAATGAAAGAAGCATTCTTCTGGGGTTGGAGAGATGGTAAATGGTTAAGAGCACAAGTTAATTCTCCAAAGAACCCAGGCTCAATTCCTAGCACTCACATGGCTGCTCATAACCATCTGTAACTCAGTTCTAGATGATCAGATGATCCATAGGCAACAGGTACAATGTGATGCACACCTATACAACCAGGCAAAATAACCACACACATAAAATATAAGTAAATAAAAAGCACACTTGCAGCCAAATGTGGGGCGCACACCTATTTTTCGGTGCTTGAGAAACAAACACAGACTGAAAGATCAAGAGTTCTGAGCCAGCCTCAGTTACATAGTGAGTTTGAAGCCAGCCTAGACTACATGAGAACTTGGTTCAAAACAAAAACAAAATAAACTCACATAGATCAGTCACAGAAAATAGTAAGAGCCTTCATGTTGAAATAACTATAACTACCTTCCCTGTAAGCTTTACAGACATTTGCTTTCAGACAGTCATAAAGAAAACACAGTCCTCTCCCACTGCAATCTTGGCTCTATCTGAGATGTGGAGCAGAATGTGGGATGATGCTCTTGTACACCGACTGTAAAGATCTGCTACTCATATTGGTTTAATAAAACACTGATTGGCCAGTAGCTAAGCAGGAATTAGAGGTGGGGCAACCAGACTAGGAGAATTCTGAAAAAAATGAAAGGCAAGGAAGCAGACACCAACCAGATGCAGAGGAAGCAGGATGAGAATGCTGGACTGAGCAAAGGTACCAAGCCACAAGGCTAAACATAGATAAGAATTATGGGTTGGTTTAAATGTAAGAGTTAGATAGTAATATGCTTAAGCTACTGCTCCAGCAGTTACTATAATATTAAGCCTCCAAGTCAATTATTTGGGAAGCAGCTGCTGAATATTTGAGAGTTTCTGGGTGGGACAGAAACTTCAGACTACAGCAAAGTCCTGGAGCAGCATAAGCACCATCCTGCATTACACCTCATCACAGCAGGAAGGGCAGTATTAGGGCACAGTTTCTCACTGCCTGGCTCCATTTAAGGCCCCTACTCTTAGAATTCTCTTAGTTGGTAGCAATTTCATTCTTAAATGCCTCCTATATAAACATACAACCTTTGAGAGTAAAGTAAAATATATAATTGAGGGAACAGCAATAATTCAGTTTTAGATATAACAGTTATCTATATTGAGAAAGCCAAAATAGATCCTCTTTAAAATAGAGGGAGGAATATAGAAAGAAAAAAATCCAGTGAGTTAAGTATTTTAACTTTTAAAAAAACTGTTAATTTACTTTTATTGTTTGCTTTTAGAGATAGAATCTAGGGTCTTAGTATGTAGCTTTAGCTGGCCTGGCACTGAATAAACTGTGGCCTCCAACTCATAGAGACCCACCTATCATGCTGGGATTAAAGATGGGCACCACTGAGCCTACTAAAGACATTACCTTTCAAAGTAGTTTTTATGCATTTTAATTTATTTATTGTATGTATGTGCACATGTACCATAATGTACATGAAGCTGTCAGGGGACAAGTGGTAGGAGTCAGTTCCTTCCATTTCCTCTGAGGGTCCTGGGGACTGAATGCAAGCTGTCAGGCTTGGTGGTAAGCACCTTACCTGCTGAGTCATTTCATCAGCTCCAAAAAGCAGGTTTTGATAAATAACCAAATTTCTCCATAGTACAATATTTTAAGCTTGAGGGCCTTTAAACATCTTGACTGTAAGTCAACTGCAGGTTGTCAATCAATCACTCACTGATTTTGTATGATCTGGTCGAGGGGCAATGACAGGAGGGGCAGCGTCTTCATCATCATCATCTTCCTCCGTTACAACTGCTGATGTTTCTGATCCCTTGGTATTCAGCTACATTCATCACAGGAGTGAAAAAAGAGGAGAACCCAATAAAATTAAAAGGTTAAAATGTGACTCCCCTTTAAAAATATTTACTTCTTCAACAGCTCACTTAACAATCAAACTTCACTGGTTCTGATACAACTCATTAAAAAGTAGGTGCGTATATGTACTGAACGTCAGTTTTAGTGGGGAGAGGCTCTGCTAAGGATTAAACCCAAGGCCTGTGTATAGTGTAAGTGCTCCACCAGTGAACTACATCCACAGCCCTCAAATGTACTGGATACTATTCCTGCCCTTTATATAAGCACACAGTGCTCTTTAAGTAAACAATCTACTTCAAGGTCCTCTGGACACTGTAGGCATAAATTTCATTTTGAGACATTTAAAGATTCAGATTTACCAGTTAATAAAGCAAGAAAAGGAGCTGACAGGTTTTAACTACTTAGAATGTTCCACAGTTTGCCATACTCAGAATGGTACTGATAGAAAGTTTGGGGAGGAGAAATTATGCCATCCAGTTCATCATATTCAAGTTTGACATTCCAACACTGGAGAAGCAGCTAAATTGCTCTGGAGGGTATCATAAAGTTTAGTTGTTTTAAAGTGCCCACCAAAATCCTATTTACTTAATATGGTTTCTTTTTGTCAACTAATCAAATAGCTAACTTAAAAACTAAGTAGATATTTATCTGATGGCTAATCTTTTTGGTTTTTTGAGACATGTTCTTGAAAGTCACACAGTCTTTCAAATTTAGTGAGTTCACTATCTTGGCTTCTTTGAGTGATGGGTTAGAGACATGGGCTACCACATCTGTTTCATATGTAAGCAAGCAAAGTAAAAAGAATTAGAACATAAACTATAATAAATTATTAACTTACTGTTGGTGCTCCAGAAGGGAAGCTATCTTTCTCTAAATGTGAAACAGAAAAGACATAACCAATTTGAGTAAGGAAATTGGAATATGACCTTAAAAAAAAAAACAGCAGACAGGGTTTTTGCCATGTAACTCTGGCTGGCCTGGTACTTGCCATGTAGTCCCTGCTAGTCTGTCTCTGTCCCTCCCTCCCTTTCTTCTTCCCCACCAATTTTTACAACAGGTTTTGCTTTCATGCACGTATGTCTACCACATATGTCTGGTGCTCCCAGAAGTCAGAAAAAGACACCGAATTTCTTCAAAGTGGAGTTAGAAATTGTTTTAAACTTACCACATGGGTGCTGGAAACTGAACCTGGGCCCTTTAAGAACAAGTGCTCTTAATCCCTGAGCCATCTCTCCAGAGCAGAAAGTTTTTTTTAATAAAAAAAGCGCTTCCTTTTTTTTTTTTTTTTTTTGAGAGACTGTATGTATCCTTGGCTGGTGTGGAGCTCAAAATATAGAACAGAGTGGCCTTGAGCTCACAAAAATTTGCGGTCTCTGCCTCTTGAGTGATGAATTAAGGGTTTTTTTCAACACACTCAGCCAAGTAGAAAAACATTTTTTTGTTTCAAAACCTGTCATATATTTATATTAAAAAATCACTTCTAACTTATCCCACTAATGACAATCATCTCTAGCATGAGTTTGTCTATAAATTCAGACCTTTTGCCTTCTATTACTGGCAGTCATTTAAAAGCATCAAACAGGAAAAGATTAAATAAACAGAGCCAAAACATTCATCAACTCCATTTCTGGCCAAGTGATAAGGTTAATATAGCCTCCAGACACCCAGTGATGACGTGGGCCCCCACCACTCTCTAAGGCAGAGGTATACAGGAGAGAGGGACAGCAGCCATACTTCTATCTTCTACTTTCTGAAGTGATCTTATCCGTCGGGCACGGCTCTGACACTCTCAGCATTGTCTGGTCTTACCAGGAGGAGTGAAGCTCAGGTACTTCTGCTTCACAGTGTTAGAGTCATAGAACTTCAAGACATCCAGCACAGCCTGAGGATTCTTCTTCTGCTCTAGTTTAGTAATGTTGGAGGTCTGCAACAGTCTTGCCCACTGTTCTGGCATGCCCTAACAAGAAGTAGTTCATAAGTCATTTATAATTTGAATTGCTCTAATAAAGAACATTTTCATAGACCAATGACAAGCAACCAATACACATAAATTTTAGGTTTGGCTAAAAAAAAGTTTTTCTAAAAATATATTATTATTTATGTATCAAAGTTTTGCTCACATATGTCTATCTATATAGCACGTGCTTTGAACAATTGTGAGCTGCAATGTGGGTGCCAGAAATTGAATCCAGGTCCTCTGCAAGAACAAGTGCTCTTAACTACTGAGCCATCTCTACAGCCCCAATTTAATTTAGTTTTGAAACAAAGTTTTAATCATATAGATCAGCCTGGCCTGGAATTCACAATATTTCCCCCAGGTGCCTCAGTATTAGGATTACAAAAGTATACAGTTTTTGGTTTGTTTTCGAGACAGGATTTCTCTGTGTAGCCCTAGTCGTTATGAAACTCACTCCGTAGACCAGGCTGGCCTTGAATTCGGAGATAGGCCTGCCTATGCTTCCTAAGGGCAAGGATTAAAGGTGTGTCCCACCAAAACTATAGTTTTTTTTTTTTTTTTTTTTTTTTTTTTTTTAGGACTATGTGGTCAAAGGACAGACTCTGATGTTGTCCCTAGGAAGCTTCCAACTTTTGAGATATGGTCAACTGACCTAAAATGCTACAAATAGGCAAGGAGTACAGGATCACAGCATCTGGCATTTTATTTGGGTTTTAGGGACATGAATTTAGATCTTTTTGTGTTTGCATGGCAAGTATTTTTGCCAAATGAGCCATTACCCTAGCCCTAAGAGTCCTTTTTTCTGTATCTATCACTGATAGAAAGGCTCAGCTCTCTAGAGAAAAAGGTCATCCAATTACTAATTTCTTTAAAGATTACTGTATGTATATGAATATCTTGCCTGCATGTATGTAGTTCTGAGCCACCTTTCAAAAGTCCCAATTACTAACATTTTTAGGACAAGCAATACCAGTAATAGTTGACAACTAATGCTAGTCATGATAATCACCGAGTAACCCACACTCTCAGGAGGATTCAGAGTTCTGGGTTTTACTGAAATCAGAGAGAATTTGCTTTAAAGAAACAACAACAAAGAAACAAAGAACTAATAATCACATGGGATAGAACGTTATCCTGTATCTGTGACCCCGGCACATGGGAAGCAGGGACAAGACTGAGCTCAAGATCAGCCTAATAACAAAGTGAGCTCACAGGAGGCCAGCCTGGGCTACATAAAAGGGGGGGGGGCTGATTTCAAACTTAATACTAAAAATGCTTAAGTACGCCTTTTTGTTTCTTGAATGCATGCATATTTGCAGGGGTCAGAGGATCATCTCAGACATCACAGTCTTCCACCTTTAAGACAAGGCCTCTTGTTTTTTACTACTTACATCACATACCACGATAGCTGCCCTGTGAGCCTTCTGAGACTCTCCTGTTTCCCATCACATTGTAGGAGCTCTGTAATTACTTGTGAATTTTGTGTTGTGCATTCTGGGGATTTAAACATCAGTCTTCACTTATACCCGTACAGTAAATGCTTCTCTTCAGCACGGTTTTACGGTCATGAACAAACCTCAATAAACAAACCTCAATTAGGTAAACTTACAGTGAATTCTCCAGTAACAGCATCAAAGCCAACATGGATGGTGTGTTCAAAATCAGATGGAGGAGAAATCTCTGGTCGTTCTTTTTCTTTCTTTTTACTTCCTAGAGGGCATAGGGGAGAGAAAATAATCTCTTTAAACAAGACTAATTATTTGTTTTTGTCTTTGTGTTTTCCCTGAAACTAACTAGGAATGAAGTTATTGTAGAAGACTCTTCCGCTGGGAACAGTGGCTGATAGGAAACTGGTACACACAATACTCATTCTGCTGGAGGTACCTCAAAGACATTGTGCAGAGGCCACTTGAGCAAGCTGAATTCTTCCTTCTTTCTCACCCTCCTCCAACTTGCTTTTCTGAGACAGGACCTCATTCTCTAGCCTACACTGGCCTCAAATTCATGGTAATTCTTCTGTGTCAGCATATGGATATTAGGGCTGAATGCATTAGCTACCACACCTGGCTCACACTTTCCTTTTTATTACAGTTTATAAATGTTGTATCTTTAAATTACCTAACTTTCTTATGGTTCTACTGCAAAAAAATTTTATGCAACATTCTTGCAAAATCAATGTAACATTCTTTGCAATTCAAACCCATCAATTCCTTCTCCCCGTCCTCCTGCTCTAATCTGCATCTCCTAAACTCGTGGACTGGTTTCCAGATGCTCTGCTCTTAGAATCATCTGTCTATCATTATGCCAATTCTGCTTCCCTTGGTTACCGTCATCTTTATGCAAACACTGAAAGAACAGGGTCTCTCTCTACATCCCTGACTGTCCTCAAACTCGCAGGTCTGCTGCTTCTGTCTAAGTGCTAGAATTAAAGACATGTGTTACCTGGCCTAATAATAACCTTGCATTATTCATTCATTCATTTACTTGAGAAAGTGTTTCTCTATGTAGTTCTGGCTGTTATATAAGTCACTATGTAGAGCAGGCTGGCTTCTGCCTCCTGAGTGCTGAGATTAAAGGCCTACACAGCTATACCCTTTTGTTTTTTTTGTTTTTTTAAATTTAAAAAAAAAGAAAATAACACTGGAGTTGTGCTGTTTGGAATTTCTAGCAAGCAGAAATATAGACAAAATAAACCTCTTTTTAGGAGGGTGAGGTGAGGGCTGAGACAGTTCACTATATATAGAGTCTTGGATGACCTGCAGCTTACTATGTACACAAGGTTGGCTTCAAACTCATGAAGAGCCACTTGCCTCTGCCTCCTGAGTGCTGGGATTACAAGTGTGTGACCCCACACCTAATAGAGCACCCCATTTCAGGTACTTCATTAAAGCCACACAAAATAGACTAGGGCAATCACAAATCTAATGTCAGGAAGTTATAGAAAGGTTTCAGAAAATGAAGATAAGAATGAAAATTTACTGTCTGTAGCAAGCAGAGTGAACAAGCAATCACACTTTAATAAGGTTTTGCTAGGCCCAGTACACACCTGCAGGCAGAAGGACCAACCACTTGAGCTACACAGTAAGATGCTGAGTAAATGAGTACATCTTGTTGTGTTCTGTTAGAGACAAGATATCCTGTGTTTGCTAGGCTAACTCCAAATTCTTGAATTCAAGTGGCTCTCCTGCTGCAGTCTTCCAAGTACTAAGGGAGGGTGTGTGCCTTTAGCCCGGAGTCTGTACAACAATGCCTATTACCAGCATCAACAGTTTTCTGTTCTTTCTCCTAAGATGTAATGTAGTTAATGTGTGTGAATGTTTGCCTGTGTGTATGTATATGTACCACATGTTTGCCTGGTGTAAGTGGAGACCAGAAAAGGGTGCTGGATCCCCTGAGACTGGAGTTACAGACAGTGGTAAACTGCCATGTGAGTGTTGGGAATCAAACTGGGCATCTTCTGCAAGAGCAGCAAGGGATTGTACCTACTGGATCATTTCCATCTGTTTATTACTCACCATAGAAAATAGCAAGATGGAAAACATATCATAAGCCAATGTGAGACTTCTGAAATTACAGCAGCTGTTTACCTTTTTCTGTGCCTGAGAATATGGAGATGATTTTGTTCCTTGGTTTTTTTTCCTCTGGAACAGAAGGCAAAGGTTTCAAACTGTGATTGGCCGATAAAGGATCTTTTCCTCCAGTGCTAAAAATGGTACTGCTCATTCGCACAGGAGGTGCTGGAGGCTTGTCTTCTAGTTCTCCGTTATCAGACATGATTCAGAATTATGAAATGACCTGGAAGAGAGGAAACCCCCAAAACATTCAATTAATAACCAAGTTAAAGACAGCACAGACAGTAATTACCCCCACCACAGCTGTAAATTAGAAAATGTGATCCAGCTAGTGACATTAGCAAAATTTGGATAAATAAATGATAAAAGATAAAACTAATGTCTCAATAAAACCAATCTCTCCTAAACTGACACAGAAATGTCTGAAGAACATGTTCCCACTAACACAGTACAAGCGATTTAACTAAGCAACAATTCTGAGGTGATTCCAAAATAAATGAACATGTTTGTGTGTTGCCTCTTTTTGGTCAACATGACACAAACTAGAATCACCTGGGAAGAGAAAAGCTTAACTGAGGAAATGCCTCCATCAGACTGGCCTGTGGGCAAGTCTGTGGGTGGTTTCTTAGCTAATGACTAATGTGGGAGGGCCCGGCCCACTGAATTATCAATAAATTCAGAAAATCATAGGGACATATCTTAAAAACTATTCCACTATATTGTAAAATCTAAGAGATGATGAATTTCTAGATGTAAATATCCTACTATAATTAAACTAAGATAAATTATTTAAGTAAGTCAATAACAAGCAATAATATTTAAATAGTAATTAAAAGAATAACAAAACTCTCCCAACTAAGCAAAGTCAGGCCTAGATGAGAGACATCTATTTTCTCCACTCTTATTTCAATACAGCAATTCAAGTTTTAGCTAGAGAGATCAACAGTTTTCCTACAAAATAATACTAAACACCAGGAAATCAGGGGAACAACTGCACAATTTCAAGAACAAAACAAAACAACACTTTAGAATAAATTGAACCAAAGAAGTATTAGGCCTCTAAAGTGAAAAGTTAAAAAAAAAAAATCATAGAAAGAAATTGAAGTTGCTAGAAGATGAAAAAAACCTCTCACACTTTTGAATTAGTATAATTAATATTATAAAAATGGTCACCTTACCAAAAGCAATCTACTGATTAAAGACAATCATCAAAATTCCAATTTTTCACAGAAACAGAAAAAACAAACGAAATGGTAGTGGCCTACATCTTTAATCCCAGCACTGGGAAGCAGAGATCTCTGTGAGTTCAAGGACAGCCTGGCATATAGAGCGAGTTTCAGGACAGCCAGAACTCTACACACCTACCCCCCCACACACACACACAGACACCCCCCCCACCTAATAATTTTGATCAACACACATACAAAATCTAATACTATTTGATCTCATTAGGTTGGACATGTCTGACAGAATATACAAAGAACTAAAAATACTAAATAACAACAACAACAAAAATCAAACACCCTAATCAATAAGTGGGCTAATGAAACTAATAATTCTCAAAAAACAAGATACAGGACCAGTGGGTGGCTTGGTAGGTAGAGGTGCTTGCATCCAGGTCTGACAACATTTTGATAGAACCCTACAAAGTGAAAAGAAGCAAACTGAATTTCAACCATGATCTCTAGCACTATTGCATTCACAAACACATGCACACAAAATCAATCTGAAATACAAACAGCAATAGATATATAAGGAATTTCCAACCTCAATAAACCATCAGAGATGCAAATCAAAGCTAGGCTGAGATTCCAGCTAAATGGTAGTTAGAAAGGCTGTCTGTTATTAAGAAAACAAGTAACAATAAATGCTATAAATAGTCCAAACGGAGCTCTTAAGCATTACTGGGAGTGTGAACTGATCCAGCCATTATAAAGTAACCGTGGAAGTTTCTCCTAGAACTAAAACAAGAACTTCTGTTAAGACCCAGTTATATCACTGATGTACCAACAAACTCCAAATCAGCATTTTTACAGAGACACTTGAAAGGCTATCGTTCACTACAACACTATTCCAGAGCTACACTGTAGCACGAACATAGGCAACCAAGAAGAGGATGAAGAAAATCTGGACTATATGTGACCTGGAAGTACAAATATCTAAAGGGACAAAGGGAACTAATGAGATAGGCAAGGAAAAGGGAGCACAGGGCGTTGTGAGGAGTCAAGGGCTCAAATACTATACATACTTGCATAATAACTTATGTGCTGTGGATGTGAGAGTCAGTCTCTGAAAACCTGACACATGGAAACTTGGAACCTGAATGATCTGAGAGATAAAGTTAAATGTATATCTAGCACACTCAAGAATCAGTGTGGCTGTAATGCCAAGACTTCATCTGTCATCTTGAAACTCCCTGCTCAGATACACAGAGCTAACTTAGTGAAAATTTTAACCTTGTTTACATACAAGTATAGATATATATATTTTGTCTTTTATATTTAAATTTTTTATATGTGAGTGTATCTGCCCGTGTTTGGGTGCCTGAGGAGGCTAAAAGGATTCCCTTGCGCTGAAGTTGCAGGAGTCTGGGAGTCATCCAATGTAGGTGCCAATAACTGAACTTAGTCCTCTTGCCTCTCCAGTCTCCTCCTCGTTTTTTAAACTTCCTCAGAGTGTACATATGTGTGCATAGGAAGGTCATGGGGCAACTTTCTTCCCACTATCTTTTGCTAAGCACGACAGGCTATCTGGCTCGTGAGCTTCTGGGGAATTCTGTCTCTGTCTCTTATTTTGTAGCAACACCAGAAATGTGTACTACCATGCCATGGATTCTGAGGATTCAAACTGAGCAAGTGCTTTCCTTACAGAACCATCTCTCCAGCCCTATTTTTGTTTCCAATTTATTTAAGCAAGGCTTTGAATGGTAATTGGGTATTGATCTTTTGTGAGGAAACCTTTGTTTATCTACAATAAAAAAGAGGCCAACTGCATCCATATAAAATTTAAAATAATTCTTATACTTTTAATTCAGCTCAAATTCTAACACTTGGAGAAAAGCAGCTATAATTTGACAACAACTGAGATGCAAACATTATTGACTTCCCTATGAATCTTACAGCTTTTATTTCTTTCACAGAATATGTCACAAATGTCAGCTGTTCTGGTGCATTTCTTTGACATACATTACCTGCCACACTTGATACAAGAAAGACTTGATACATGAAGGAACAAACCCACCCAAAAGTAAGACTTACCTAAAACCTACACACAGACCTAATATAGGACCAGAGACCAGGATCCTAGCTGCTTCCTCACACTTTTCTCTTGCTAACACAGTGTACTAGATGGCTTGTAGCACTGAATTACAACTGTGACATTGGTCATGATTTTTGTCATTTTCTTCCCCAACATGTCACTCAGTCCAAAGGGCAAGGGCTTTGCACATCTTAGACAGGAATGCGGACTGATTTATGTTGGTCATATTCTCTCCCCAATGGAGTCTATCATCCTGAATGTAGTAGTTCACCACACACAGATAAAAGCATGCCATATTAACAGGATTACCTTTGAAAAGCTTTGTACTTGCCCCTCACAGCTGACTTATGACCTTGGTGTCTTTCCTACAAAGCAGCTTTTTGTGCACTGCTTCTACTGATGGTGTTGAAAAGTGCCTAGTAAGACCGTGATAACATTCTTTAATCTTATATTTTAGACAAGAACAATAGACATAAAAACAATTCGTGGAATTGGAGATGTAGCTTAGTTGGTAGAGTGCTTGCTTAGTATGCATGAAGCCCTGGGCACAGGACCCAGCGCTGTATAAAACCAGATAAGGGTACGTGTATCCTACCAGGGATGCTGGAGGAAAGAAGTTCAAAGTCATCCTTGGATGCATAAGGACTTGAAGCCAGTTTGAGATACAAGAGACCCTGTCCAAAATCAAACCAAGCCAAACAAACTTCATGTTAAAATGATGTACCATATATTCTGTTCTATATGAGAAAAAAGTAGTGTAGCTTTCTAATCTGTTCACTTTTTACTACTTTTCAGTGACAAACAAGTAGGCGAAACAAAAAGTATGCCCAAAACACATTGTACTCTTTTAACAGGCCCATTGTTTAGCTATGACGAACCTCAAACACAATTATTCAATTGTGTGCTGAAGAAGACTGGGGTCGTTAAATACACAGCAAAAATAAAGAAGTGGTATCTGAAACCAGGCAGTCCAACTAGTGGAAATAAATTTAACTATAATCTACTGGGAGTGACTGTGGCACAGCAAGTGAAAAACGCATTACTAGAAAACATGGTAAGAAAGTGGAATGCTAATTCAAATTTTTACTTAAATTTTATATGTTTTCAGGAACTTAGTAATGTAGTAACACTGGCCAGAACTCTATAACAATTTCTCCATAAGCTGATACCATTGCACCCCAAAGTCTGAGAACTTCTGTAAGCATAAGTATAGATGAAAACATACCCAAAATACCTGTAGGTGCTGCTGCACAGACAGAGGCTTCCAAACTGGAGAGGGAGCAGTGCTTCCACCTGATGAGAATACCAGTTCCAAAACAAAGAGGTGAGGCAGAGAGGGTTTGGAAGAAACTAAGGGAAATGAAACTGCAACAAACTCAGATAAATACAAATCTGGGTGATTGATCAAAAGATTTTTAAGTCACAGGGCCAGAGGGATGGCTCAGTGGGCAAAGATACTTCCTGCCAAGCCTGATTCTATCTCTAGAACTCACATGGTGATAAGAAGTTCAAATTTGCCAGGCATGATGGAATAAACCTTTACTCCCTCTACTTAACTTTGGGAACTACATGGTGAGACTCTCTTAAAAAAGTTTAAAATCCCATTTGAAGTGTGATCCTAATTAGTCTTATTAATAAAAGCCAAGAGTCAAATATCGGGGTAAGAGCTGAAAGATCTGAGAAGTACCTACACTCACGAGTGTTGTCCTCTGACCTCCATACACATGCACACACGAATTAAATGAATATAAAAACAAAAAGGTTTTGAAGTTTGGTGCACAAATGTACTAGTAAATAAAACAAGAGATGATTTCAGTGATTCCAAAAACAAAGGAAAAAGTTACTCAAGAGAGTAAGCCATTTGTCAGCCCACTTATTTTCAATGATGTTTGACTAAACCCACTAGGCATTTACTTTGGTGAGAGCCAGAAAGGACAGGCAACAAAACCAGAGTCTGCCTAAGTTTAAAAACTCAAAACTTAGAAGTAAGAAAGGGACTCAAAATAGAAGTCACTTCCACATAAAAGCTAGGATCTAAAAAGCTATAGTCTACAGGGACAAATCAAAATAAATCTTTCTGGGCAGAAATGAATGAAAGAACCTTACCCAGTGAGCCTCATAATAATGAAAGGGAGCAAACAAAACCACTGAGAAATCCCAACTTCCTTACCCCCATACATACGCCTTTACTTGCTTCAAAGCTGGCCTTAAACGTGTGACCCTTCTGCACACTGAGGTTACATCCAGCTCTAAATACATTGCAATGGTCTAAACTCACCCTACAGGACATAACTTCATTTGGTAGCATTCTTTGGTGAGTCAAAAAACAAGAGTACAAAGTCTTTTCAGGAGAAATAAACCTTAACAACTATTAACTAACAGCTAAGGATGTATACATTAGGCAACAGGTCTGATGTAACCCAGGCTGGCCTCAAACTTGTTATTTATGGAGGTGTAAGTTTCTGTCCCCCTAGCAACTCCCAAATACTCGCAGCCACTTCCAGATTACCACACAGAGGCTTACATTAATTATAAATGATCAGCTGGTAGCTGAGGCTTATTACTAACTAGTTCTTACAGTGTACAAGATGATTATTCCACAGTCTCAGTGGCTGCTGCTAAGCTTCTCTGATCTTTTAGCTCTTGCCCAGATATCTGACTCTTGGCTTTTATTAATAAGACTAATTAGGATTACACTTCAAATAATTTTAAACTTTTTTGAGAGAGTCTCCCCACACAGTTAAGTGCACATACCATTATGCCTGGCAACTCTGAACTTCTATCTTCCAAATGCTTGGATTACAGGTATGCTTGACCAGAGCTATTTCTTAAGATTTACTTTCAGTGTATGAGTCTTTGCCTACATGTATGTATGTGTACCACATACATGCCTAGTGCTGGTGGAAGTCAGAGGAAGGCATCAGATCCCCTGAGTCTAGCAAGATGGCACACAGGCAATAAAACCTAAAAATGTGGGCTGGAGAAACTGCTCAGAGGTTAAGAGCACTGACTGTTCTTCCAAGGAGGTCCTGAGTTTGATTCCCAGCATCCACACGGTGGCTTACAACCATCTATGATGAGATCTGATATCCTCTTTTGCACAATAAACAAACAAACAAATAAATATTTTTAAAAAACTGAAATTTCTTTTGTGTCTTTCTTTCTTCCTTTCTTTCTTTCTTTTTTTTCTGGAGCTAAGGACTGAACCCAGGGCCTTGAGCTTGCTAGGCAAATGCTCTTCCACTGAGCTAAATCTCCAACCTTTGAAAATGTTGTTTTGTTTTGTTTTGTTTTGTTTTTAAAAAAAAGCTAGCCAATTTAAACAAACTGCTGCCATTCAAGTTGTATCTTGAAAACAAAGTCAACCTTTACTTTTAGACTGTTCAATCACTAAGTAAATTGAGTAATGCTCTGTATTGCCTATATTTTCAGAGTCATGTGGGGAGATGGCAAATGTGGAAAGTATTTTGAAGTTTCATCAGCTACTTTTCTTGTTATTGTAATAAAATACATGACAAAAACTACTTAGAAAAGAAGGACTTATCATGACTCACAGTTTGAGTGCATAGTCCGTCATGGTGGTGGGAACATGAGGCTGCTGGCCATACTGAAGCTACATTCTTCAGCTTCTTCCTACTTTTTATTCAGTCTGGGATCCTAGCCCATGGACTGGTGGTGTCCAGAGTTAAGGTGGTTCTTCCCATAATACACTTAATCTAGACACCCTCTCACAGACAAGACCAGAGGTCTGTTATCATGATTATTCTAAATCCTGTCAGAGTCACAATCAAAGTTAACCATCTCATCATCTAAATTTCTTATCATCAAATTCTTTTGTTGCTAATGTTTTATTATACTATAATAAACAAGTGTCACTGATCACAAGTTATTATCTACAAAATGCAAGTAAAGTTAAACAAGACTATTATTATAATAGTATTAAAATAGAAAGTTCCTACACCACATCTCATTTCACAGTATCCTTTGTATCTTGGATTAATTACTTTATGGTGCCCCTAAGGCCAAAAGAAATGTCTCGTCACTCTTATCTCTTTAGTAAACTGGTTAAAATAATTTCCTTGGCATTCATGTCTTAAAAAGGTAGTACCTAGCCAGGTGGTGGTGGCGGCGAACGAAATGATCCCACCACAGGAGAGGCAGAGGTAGGCAGATCTCTGTGAGTTTGGGATCAGCTTGATCTATAGACATGACAGTCAGGGCAACACAGAGAAACCCTGTCTTGAAAAACAAAAACAATGATAAACAGGTAATACTTATTTGAAAAATTATTACATGTAAGTTGAAAAAAAAATGCTTCATTCTGGATCACAAGTCTGGATCACAGGTAACACATGGTTCAATGGGTACTACAAAGTTTCCATCTGGCCTTGCTTTCTTACTCCACACCAACTGCCATCACTTCATCATACCAGTTCTTTCACTAAGCAAGATATCAAATATATCATGACCTAATGTCAAAGCTAGTCTTCCTGAAACAAGAAGCTTGCTGAGTCCAACAGATTTTGTTCACTGTTTAAAAATCATACTCCGGGACTGGAGAGATGGCTCAGCGGTTAAGAGCACTGACTGTTCTTCCGGAGGACCTGAGTTCAATTCCCAGCACCCACATGGCCGCTCACAACTGTCTGTAGTTCCAGTTTCCAGTTCCAGGCAAACACCAAGGCAAATAAGTAAAAATAAATAAATAAAGTTAAAAAACAAAAACAAAAACAAAAACATACTCCATGGTACCCATAAACTTAAGAGTCTTGGCATGACTTGGTAACTGTGAACGTAGAGTGTTTATAAACGGGGATTGAAAGACAGTAAAGTCCCAATTGAAGAATTATATTAATGTTTATAAATTTACTGAAAATTGTAAGGATGCAGACTTTCCTCAAAATGATCTACAGATTCATTTTAATTATCAATTCCAAGAAGACTTTGTGAAACAATAGAATACCAATTTTAAAATTTATATAGAAGATCAAAAGCCCAAGGAACAATAAGGATGCTTTGGAAGAGTAATTATATGGAAATTACACTTTTAGCTCCTCCTATTAGGAAAACATTTTATATTAGAAAATCAGTTTCTGATACTGCATGACTTGCAGCTTTTCAGATCCTCTAGGCATATCTTCTCAAACTACTAATGCAGCAAACAGTTTTTTGTTGAAGTTAACGTTTTCATTCAGGTACAATATAACACTGTCATGTTATGTGGTATCCACACATAGGCAATCTGGTGGCACAAGGGATTAACTGTGGGTGGGTTACTCTCCGGGACAATGCAGTGAGCCAGGGTTACACTTCCCTTTGGCAATTACTCCATACAGGCTTCACTTCCCTTTCCTCACGCTTCTGTTCTCTGGGAACGTACTTCCTAATCAGGCAAAGTTACATAAGCCCTCACCCTCTGCCTAGAGGAATCAGGGCAAAAAAAAAGCTCTACTTTATCTTACAGATATAACATCAAAAATACTTCAAACTAAAGACTGAATATGGAAGTCAAAATTCCTTAAATGACTACAGAACACCTTTACACAGGAGACTGTATTATGACAGAAAGCATGTCATAGTAAATAGGTCTACAGTCTACACAAGAGAATCAAAGCAGGAGACTGGCTGATACTTTTTTTTTTTTAAATGTACTTTGGATAAAGAAAGAACAAAATATCCAATAAATGGGGCTGGAGAAATGGCTCAGCAGTTAAGGACACTTACAGCACCCACTTGGAAGCTCAGGACTACCTGTGACTGTAGTTCTGGGGATCCAATACCTCTTCTGACCTGAGTCATCAGGCACACACATGGTACTTACACACATGCAAAACTCATGCAGACACATAAAACATAAAAATGGGGGGCAGAAAACTTTCCCATTTCAGGAGAATGGTAGTATATACCATCCTTTCTAAACCAGTTATTATGATAAATCTTAGTAAGGATCTAATAAAAAGCAAACAGCATGTGAATATGATCAACTTCAGATACTGTAGCAACGTAAATAAGGGCACCAACAGATACCACTTTATATGGTCAACACTGGCAAAAATTAAGATTAACCAAGCCAGTAGTGAGGGCACATGCCTGTAACTCTAGCACTGGGAAGTGGAGGGGGATCAGAACTCAAGGCCAATCTCAGTTATACAAGTTTGAAAGACATCATGAGGCAAACAGTGGTAGGAGTCTGCTAGTTCCTTCGAACTTACTACATAAACCAGGCTGGCCTCAAACTTGAGAGATCTTCCTGCTTCTGCCTCCCAACTGCTGGGATTAAAGGCGTACACCACCATGCCTGATTTTAGCATTTTATGTGCATGAATACATTGCCTGCATGTACATCTGTGTACCATGTATATGCCTGGTGCCTCAGAGGTTAGAAGATGGCATTGGATCCTCCAAGGCTGCAGTTACAAAAGTTGTAGGCCACCATGTGAGTGAGCACTGGGAATTGAAGTGTTTTTAACTTCTGAGCCAACTCTCTAGCTCTCCAGTGTTGATTTTGTTTTGTTTTTCCTTTTCTTTTTCCTCAATATGGTCACTCTACTAGTTCTGAAATGGTATTTTACTGTAAGTTTAATTTGACAGAATATGGCCAAATGCAGGCAGATCTCTGTGACAAGGCCAGCCTTGTAGATCTGTGACAGGGCTACACAGAGAAGCCCTGTCTCAAAAAACAAAGACAACAAAAAAGATAAATAAAATGAAAAAGAATATGGTCAAATGGTGGGCATAATAGGAAAGAAAAACTTTATGTGTTGATGATGCCACAGCTCTTATAATATTTTTAATAGAAAAAAAAAATTAGCCAGGTATGGTAGTGCTTGTCTTTAATCTCAGCACTTGGAGGCTGAGGTAGGCAAATCTCTGTGAGTTCAAGGCCAGGCTATTCTAGAGTGAATTCCAAGACAAACAGGCCTACACAGGAAAACTCTGTCTAGGGGGGTGGGGGGGGGAACCAAACAAGAAACCCAAACAAAAAAAGAGGAATGGAGATGGGTCAGTGGTTAAGAACACTGCCTGCTTTCCTAGAGCAACTGGTTCAAGTCTCAGTGTTCACATGAGTAACTCCACTTCCAGGGAATCATATGCCTCCTCTTCTGGCCTCCACAGCACAGCAATGCACAGACATCCATGCAATCAAAACACACATAAATATAAAATAAAAATTATTCTTAACTTATGAAAAAAATGACTAGGTTCTGCAGAATATACCAAGTGTTTTTATTGAACAATTAAAAAGTTCCAAAAGTGATCTGAATAATGGGAACACTAGTTGAAGTAATCACATAGCTTTTGAGTGTGTCTGTTTTCTAAAGCAGAGAATACCATTTATAGATTGTTAGGTTCTGGGAAAGAATCATTTTCATGATTTTATCCTTCTGCATTTTATGTCATTGTTTTGTTTCTTGAGACAAGATCTCATTGTGTAACTCTGGCTGTCCTTGAACTCACAGGGATCCACCTGTCTGTGCTTCTCAAGTGCTAGGATTAAAGGTGCCAGGCTGTCAAAGTTCTTTATACAGAATGTGTATATGAGTGTGGGAGTGCCAGACACTTGTTTATTTAGATTTATTTTTCAAGTAAAAATTTCACCCAGTGAAAAAATTAAATAAAATTACTTAAGAACTGGAGAGATGGCTCAGCAAGAGCATTGGCTCTTTTTCCAGAGGACCCAGGTTCAATTTCCAGGAGCCACATGGCAGCTCACAACTGTCTATAACACCAGTTGTAGGGAATCTGATACCTACCTACCAATGCACATAAAATAAAGTTTATAAAATATTTAAGTTTTTTTCCATTTTTAATAAATTAACATTTTAGATGGTTAAAAAAAAAACATTTTCATACTTTGCTCAAATTTTCAATTCCCAAACTCTCCATACCTTCCAAAACAGATTTCTCAAATCACTCCAGCCTATGATTTAATCATTACTATCAAATTATCCCCAAGTTTACTTTTCACACTCAGATTCCCAGAGTCTATCCCTCACAAGGCATTTAGTAACTTTAGAAATATCACATGATATTGTTCACTGTATAAAAAAGCCTTTCAAGAGGTTTGGGATAAATCCCAATGAAACCTTTAAGAACAAGCCACTCTCTATCCAGATGCATACCATTTCAGTTTCTCTCTTTATGATTTTTTGAATATCCATTCTTTAGTTTTTCTACTAGCCACCTCAAACATTTACACATGATCTCCCCAAAAGGCTTTCTGCTTGGTGACTAACCATTCCATCCCCTCAGAACCAAGGGAGTTCCTGGGTCCTAGAACTTGCCAGTGCTAAAACAAGAAGGCTTTAGGGCAATCCAGGATGAACCTATTACCTTATTTTCTCTACTTCAATGCTATCCAGTAAACAGCCACTATAAGAACTGGCCTGCCACATTCCTAGGGAACTACTAACTATGGCCATGGCATTTTCTTCTAACTTAATACTCCCTACAGTGAGTGAATGTTTCTTCCTACATGCTTATATAGCCCACAAGCACCGACCCAGTGAGTCATCTGGCTAACTGATGGAATTGTTCACTCTGACTTAGCACCTGGTCCACAGCAGTAATGGACAGTATCTGTTGGATCAGCAGGTGAAGTACCCACTGACTAACCCTGACAACAAGAGTTCAAACAAGACCCATATGGTAGGAGAGCACTGACTCCCACTGACACACGAGCACACAGTATGTGTATACACACAGACAAAATAATAAAAATTTAATTATCTGTTAGGTGAATATAAATGAAAGGACTTTTATGTCCAGTGGTATTAAAGCTGAATAATGGGCTTTTTTGGTCTTTAGGATGATAAAAGACCCTGATATTAGAAGATATAACACTATTCTTTAAGGTAATGTTCTAAAAATCAAGACAACCAAACTTTTCATTTATCTTGATCCTAATAATTAACCTAACAGGTCCAGAAGCTTCACACTTTCACCACTTCATGTTCAAGACAAACCCAGGATGTTAAAATGCTCTGAACTTATTTATTCAAGTAGCACTCAGCAAAAGGTGGATTTGGGCAAGAGGAACAAGTGTGATCTAACTCATGAGACAGTAAGGTTAGAGGGCACATGGCAGGTAAAAGGAAATACGGCTACACCTGTAGTTTCTGGGCAACAGGAAACACCTACAAGATTGTGAGGGGTTAATTTTAATAGTGTTTTATTCTGAAAATAAAAGCAGTATTTAGCCATTCATTACAAAATCCCAAATCCGACATTCGCTCTTAGAAGCCACACATGTTCTGGGGCAGGTCTTCCTGAGGACCCCCTCCCTTAATCCTCTCCTAAACCTATTTTAAAATACCTTAATAACGTGTCCAACAATAACCCTTCTCAATTCAAGATAATCTGAAATAAAAAGAGAATATTCATTATCCTACTTTCCAGAAATAACCTATTTTTTAAAAATATTTTTATACTAGAAGTTAAATAGTACTACTTGAGATTATAGATTCCTATTAATTCTCTCTTCATTCATTCATTCAAATATTTACTTAAGCTGGTCACAGTCTTTAATACTGGCACAGAGGCAGGTGAATCTTAGTGAGTTCAAGGCCAGTTTCCAGTTGAAAGAGTTGCAGATAGAGCTACATGGTGAGACTATGTTTAAATATTTATTTTTATTTTATGTGAATTGGTGTTTTGCCTGCATGTATAACTGTATAAGGTGTCAGATTTTGGAATTACAGACAGTTGTGAGCTGCCATGTGGATGCTGGGAATCCAACTCAGGTCTTCTGGAAGAACAGTCAGTGCTCTTAACCGCTGAGCCATCTCTCCAGCCCAAAAGGGCACATTTTTAAAATGCCATAAAATAATTACAAGTATGATTGTAGAAAAGGAGAGGAGGACTCCAGGGGCCAGCTGCCAGACACAGAATAAGAAGGAAAGATATATAGAAACAGAGAAAGGTAGATGGAATAATTTAAAGTTAAGATAAGCTGGCAAGAAACAAGCTAAGCTAAGGTCGGAGAAAAAGCCTTTATGTGTATTTGTGAGCTAGGTGGCGGGGCCCCCAAGAGTCTCTTAAAAACAGATGACTACATGGTTCATGTGCTGGGGGTAGGAGTGTGGTGTTCATTTCTTTGTTACTCCCAGAATTGAGGAACCAGAGAACAGCCTCTCCCCACACCAATTCTGACAGGAAAGGAAGGGCAGAAGTGTCTGGAGTTAGCACTGGTGATAATGTAAATAATTAGATGTTTTAGTTGTGTTTATTTTACAACTTTTTAACCCCTTAGACAGCGTATATTATGTAGACTTGGCTGATATGAAACTCATAGGCCAGGATGGTCTCAAACTCACTGATATCCTCCTGCCTCAGTCTCCCAAGTGCTAGAATTAAAGGCACAACCACACCACGTCTTGTAATAAACTATTTTTGTACCATAAAAACAAAAACAAAACTGTTAAGAGAGTAACTTCATAGTATGTGGGTCCAATAAAATTTAAAGATGAAAATCCTTCCAATAACAATTAAAAAAGGTAATCGTTAAGTAAAACATCAGAAAGCAATAGTTTATATTCACCTATTACATTAAACAAAAATTTTAAACACACATTTTTAAATAAAACAAAAATAAACTGTACACAGGTCTTTCTTATGAGTATGTGACCAAGGAAGGCTAGGTTCCAATTTTCCATCCTCTTGCCTCAGCCTCCCAAGTGCTGGGATTGTAAGTAAATTAAACATAACAAACCAAAATGGAAAGGGAGGCAAAGCTTAATCTATTATGCTAAAAAGACACAGGTAAGATTTTAAGACAAGGGGCTGGAGAGATGGCTCAACGGTTAAGAGCACCGGCTATTCTTCCAGAGGACCAGGGTTTGATTCCCAGCACCCACATGGCAGCTAACAACTGTCTGTAGTTCCAGTTCCAGGCAAACACCAACGCAAATAAATAAATAATAAATAAAGTTAAAAAAAAAGATTTTCAGACAAAACCTAAGATAACCAGGCAGAGTTAGCACACACCTGTAATGCCAGTTATCTTAGTACTTAAGTAGAGGGGTGTAAGTGGGAGGAGGTTCAGGGGTGTAGGAGTGGGTCTAAGGGCAGGTGCTCAAGCTCACCCTTAGGTATAGTGAGTTCTAGATCAATTTGGGCTGCATGAGACTCCTTTTCAAACAGAAAATGGGGAGATGGGTAAGGCACCTACTGCCACGCCTGATAACCTGAGTTTCATCCACTGAAGCTACACGGGGAAAACTCTGCAAGGTGTCCTCTACAATCTCACATCAGAACACATCATAAAGTCATCAGTTAAGAGAAGAACGAAGAACACGCCACAGACAAGGACACACTCACAAAAAACATTCCTGATATAAAAGACTATTTCATGAAATACATACAAAGAACTCATAACTCAACAACAGGGAAATGAACAACTCTGTTAAGAATGGACAAAATAGCCAGATGGTGGTGGCACACACCTTTAATCATCAAAGATGATGGACTGGAGAGATGGCTCAGCAGTTAAGAGCACTAACTGTTCTTCCGGAGGACCTGAGTTTCATTCCCAGCATCCACATGGCAGCTAACAACTGTCCATAATTCCAAGATCTGACACCTTACACAGTTATACATGCATGCAAAACACCAATTCACATAAAATAATGAGAATAAATATTTTTAAAAAATCATCAAAGATGACATATGAATGACATAGAAAAAGATGTTCAACATTACACATCATTATAAAATTTTTAAGAAACAATGACTAAGAATATACTGCTACTACACATTTTTGAAAAGCTAAAATCTACCACATGCCAGCAAGGAAGTAGAATGCAAGAAAATGCAGCTTTGAAAAATAGTATCAAAGTTTCTCATGCAACTAAATATATCACTGCCACAATCCAGCTCCTTAATTTAACCCCATCAGTAGGTAAGTTATGTCTTCAGAAAAACTGACCTGTAAGAATCTGAGCTGACATTACTCCAATGCTTGTTATAAATAACAAAAAGCACACAAGAAGACTTTTAGTGTCACTAATAATTAAGAAAACATTAATCAAAATTACGAGATACTTCATAAACATAAATAGTAAGATGACTACTTTAAAACAAACAGAAAATGAAGAACTGGCAAAGATGTGGAGAAACAAAGAGTGTGCACTGCTGATAGAAAAGTAACATAATACAGCCACCATGGAAAACAGGAAAAGTAGTTGCCATACAAGACAGCAGTTTCAGTTCTGAAGGAATACCTATACACCCATACTGATACCTATATTGCATCATTCAAGTGTTTTTTTGGCTCTTTTGGTTAAGCAAAATGTCGTACATACACAAAATAAAGTATTCAATCATAAAGGGAAGGGTATACTAACACATACTACAACATGGATGAACACTGAGCATATTAGACTAGGTGAAATAAGCCAAAGGTAAAATTAACTTACATATGTAGTCAAAATCCTAGAGACTGAAAGCAAAGCAAGGAATTACTAATTACCAGGCACAGACTTTATACAGTGGTATGACAGTGGTACCATGCAACACAGTGAACAAATGGAATGCCATGGCAATATAACCTTAGGAACTGTTAAGATGATAAGCATTCTTAGGCCTAATTTATACCACAATAAAAAAACTGAAAACAAAATCATAGGTGAAGATGCCTCAGTATGTAAAAGGACTCACTCTGCAAATCTGATGGCCTGAGTTGCAAAAGCTAGATACTGTGTGTGGCATGCACTGCTATAGTAGGCAAGGGAGCAGAGACAGGAGGATCATCTGGGACACAAGGCAGGCAGAACCTAGAGATGATGCTCACTCGGCCCAAGTTCAGTTGCCTGCTGCAGGCCCACGGAAAAAGGAATGAATAGGAAGAACTTTTTTTTGGGGGGGGGGGTGGAGGGTTGTTTTATAATTTTTGAGACAGGGTCACTCCAAGCACTGGCTATACTGGAACTCACTGTGTAGACCAGACCTGCCTCTGCCTCCCAAATGCCAGGAGTAAAGATCCACATTATCACACCTGGTCAACACAAAGAATTTTGTTTGTGTATAAAATGACTGTGTGTGTTTCTTCAACACCCTACTATACATTTGTCAAAACCCATACAACGTACAATGAGTGAACTCTAACAGAGCACTAACTAACATGTCCATGGTGGTTCACTCCTAAGTGTATCAACAGACTACTACAGCGCAGTTACTGATGGTGGGGAAACTTCGAGAACTCTATGCTGTCTGCTCAATTTTGCTGTGCACCTAAAATTGCTTCATAAAGTCTACTAAAATAAAATTTAAGACCATTAGAAATATAAGAAATTGTTCAACAAACACATACTTATTGCCTATCTACTTGTTTGATGATCTGGGTCAAAGAAATGAAAAAAAAAAAAAAAAAAAAAAGCATTCAAACACAGTGGTGGGGGCACTTTTCAAACCTCACACAAATACATACATACACATATAACTATTATTAAAAGTTCAAAATAAGGGGGCTGGAGAGATGGCTCAGCGGTTAAGAGCACTGTCTGCTCTTCCAGAGGACCCGGGTTCGATTCCCAGCACCCACATGGCAGCTAACAACTGTCTGTAGTTCCAGTTCCAGGCAAACACCAAGGCAAATAAATAAATAAATAACAAATAAA